>CM046387.1:12356443-12368832 GCA_025413485.1 Ficus microcarpa
AAAAAATTGACCGGAGTTTCTACAGTAGGACCTTCTTTTTTGTACTGTTAGACCTTAGATTTATTTTTTGACGGCTTGATTGATGATTGGAGTAGTGATGCGTCATGTGCCCTAAAATTTTTATGTGGATACTCATAGCTCATGCTGTTAAAAAAAAGGCAATACAAAATAAGAAGTATTACTATAAAGCTCCAAGTTTGGGATAATACTATTTTAGGGCTATTTTCTTGTCAGGGTTTCTACAAATGATGAATATGGCTGTACTTACCAAAATTGTAAAAGTTTGGTAAGCCTGAAAAGTAAGATACGTGTAAGAGCTTCCACTATGAAAAACGGTCAGTAGGCTTTTCAAACCAGTAAGGACACTATTAGCTATTCACCACAATACCCATACCCGCTAGGTAGATCTACCAAAATTTTATATATATCTTTTACTTTTTTACATTAGTTTTTTTTTTTTTTTTTCCTTTAGAATACATCAGATTATTTTTAATATACACTTTTCTCAAATAATTATTAAAAATATATATATATTATCCATCATTTTATTTTCTCAATTTATCTGAAAAATATCACACAAAAAAAAAATAATCACAATTTTTTTTTAAATACAACAAAAAAAATCCTAAAGTTGCAACACTGGATCTCGATTCCGGACGGCGAACTGTATGAGGAGGCCGGAAGTGACGGCACGGAGAGAGAGAAGCATGGTAGGCGGAGGTAATCGTTGATCGTGGAGGTTCGGTTATATAAAGTATGTAAATAAATCTTTTTTTTTTATCTCTTGTAATTGTTGGTTATGTTCTTTTCTTCAAATTTAATTGTACAAATTATTTTGAAATTTTAAAATATTTTGTAACTGTTGGTTATAATTATTTATTTGTTAATTGAAATATTTTTTTTTTTCAATTTTAATCTTACAAATTATTTTTAATTTTTTTGAAATTATTTAATTGTTATTTAAATTATTATTTTCATTTTTTATACTAATTATTTTTAAGTATAAACAAAATTATTTAATTGTTGTTTAAATTTTTTTTTTCTTTCAATTTTAATCATACAAATTATTTAAATATTTTTTATTCCCTTTTAATTGTTAGTTAAATTAATTCTTCCAAATCTAATTACATTAACTATTAATTTTAATTATCCTTTCTTTTTAATTTAATTTATTTCTACAGAGATAAACTTAACAAAATATTTTATTTACTTAATATAGTTATATAAATTTTAAATTTCGTTTTTTTTTAATTTGCACATAATTAAATTTTTTATTGTTGGTTATATTAACATTTCCAAAATCAAAAAAATTTCAACAACTAAAAAATTACCTAAATATAATTATTAAACAACAAAAAATTTCAATAACCAAATATATCAAAAAATATTTTTTAAAAAAATCATCATCATCATCATCGTATCAACATTCCAACCCAAACAATCTTCCTAAATATTTCATACAAATCATTCTATACAAACAATTTGTACAAACCAAATTTGTACAAAAAATTCAAAAATCATCATATAATTTCAACATTCCGAAACATATCATCATCGTCAACATCAACGATCGATAAAAAAAATTTTATTCAATACCCCAAAACCCACTGTAAACAGGGGGAATGGAAACGTCGATGGTGGCAGCGAGCAGCAACGGCGGCGGAATGGATTGGGTGGTTTTTTTTTTTTTTTTTTTTTCTTTGACTTTTTTTTTAAGGGCTCTGTGATCCACAAACAAATATGAAGATTGGGTTTTGGTTTTGGGGGGGGGGGGGGGGGGGGGGGGTGGGTTTGAGTGATTTGGGTGGGAGATAGGGAGGCAGGCCGAGAGAGTTTGCAGAGAAAATGGGGAACTGGGTTCATACTTAAATAGTAGCCGAAATGACATCTTCTGACTTATACTCAGTAACAATATTCTAATACGAACATTTTGCAATGACAATGTCCTCGCAAATAGTTTCCAAAAATTTTCCCCCATATTTAAATAACCGCCTTTTTCAATGGGGAATGTTCTATAATCATTATTTGCAACAACATTTTTTACTTGTCGTCGTGAATAATTTTTTTGGAAACTGTCAGTTTGATTGCTTCTTCTTTTTTTTTTTTTTTGGGTGAAAATTGAATAAAAACTATTTGTGATGACATTAAAAAGGTGGCTGCAAATACTATTTTGGAAACTGCAACTTGAACTGCCTTTTTTTGCGATAATTGAATATTAATTATTTGCAACGACATTTTTTACATGTCATTGCAGATACTTTTCTAAAACCACCACTTTGACCTTTTTTATTTATTTATTTTTTTCAAAAATTGATTAAAAAACTATTTGCGATGATATGTCGATGGAAAAAAACGCCTTTAATAAATATCTCAATAATTATCGGAAAAAACACCTTCAATAAATATCTCAGTAATTGATGCTAGTTGTGAAGCACATAACTATTTGTGCAAATTGTCATCATAAATAGTGGCTAATTAGCACTAACATTTTTTCATTAGTATTTACGATAACGGGTCATCGCAATTATTATTTACGACGACATTCTTTTACTAAAACAACGAAGATTATTTGTTATGACATGTCTTTCCAACTAATGGGGCTGATTGTAGTAGTGGAGGTCATGGCGGCCGTAGATGATTGCAAAGGATCCGGCTTCTAGACCAAATTGTGACGACGACTGGCGGTGACAAGGCTTCCAAATGATCTCGCGATCTACCTATGATCTCGCCTACTCCAATGATTGATGAGCAGATCTGAAGATCTAATGTTGGCCCGATGATCGTGACTGGTGGCTCAGGAGTGATTTGTGAAGTATCGATTGCGTGGTTTTTTTGGCATCAAAGGGTGACGGGTGTCTTGTTGGAACGGGAAGAAACAGAGACAAACCATAGGGAGAGAGAGAGCGAGAAGAAAAAAAAAAAAGGTTAGAAATATCTTTTTAAAAATATGTTAAAATAAGTAAAAATAAAAAAGCGAAAAATCCTTGATTATATATGTTTAGAAGGGGACAAAATTCCTTAGTTTGTGTTGTTATGGGCTACATTTTTCTGTTTTCATATGGGCAGAGAGAGCCAGGAGTTCCTTGTGGCCTAGTGGGGCCCCATTACTTCTAGAGCTCACGATTCAAGGAGCTCCTAAACATTTTGTATGTTAATATGGGTTTTTTTTTTACATGATTGTCTAAGTTCAACGTCATAATTTAAAAAACATCAATTTTCTTTTTTATTTATATGAATGTCTTAATTTATATTTAAAAAGGTCACATTATTCTTTTATTAAGAATTACAAATGAACAAAAAAAAAAAACTGATAAAAAATGAAAAAAAAAAAACTCTCTAAAAAATTTCAGACTAAGCAAAATTTTATGAAAGGAAAATAAAAAGACTATTTACTTGATTTGCTATGTATACAGAAAAAAGGACTACAACATATATAAGTTCTTTGATGCAAAAAAAAAAAAAAAAAGTTATAATAAATAATTGGTCATTAAGATAAAGTGCAAATTAAATGTATACAAAAAGTTAAATAGTTATTGCAAAGAAATAGAAATCAGTTTAAATCTAAAAAAGACATCATAATGGTATAGTAATTATCATTAAAAATAAACAATTAAGTACTACATTTAAACTTTAGAAACTAACTAGTAAGATAAGACCAATTAGGATAGAAGAAAAAAAAAAGACAAAAAAAAAAAGACCATAACTATTAAAATAAGATCAATAATGATAGAAAAAAATTATCCTAATAACATTATAAAAATCTTAAAACAACATAAATCATACTAAAAAAATAGATTTACAAAAAAACCTAAATACTAAAAAATAGGTTTATAAGAAACCTTAATCAAACATAAGAAACATGTTTATAAAAAACCTTAATCACACTAATAAGCAATCATTATAATAAAGAATTTATCATTAAGATAAAGATACTACAATGATAAAGAAAAGAAAAAAAATGAATCATAATTAGAAAAAATGAAGTTAAATGAAGTAAAAGGACAAAATCGGTACACATTTTTTTTAAAGAATATAATTACACAATATTATAAAAAAAATGGAAATATTTTCAAATAGGGTTCTGAAAGTAGACATTTTGTGTTATTATTACTTTTAATATTAATGGAGAAATTACAACAGATAGGTTATGAGATTTTTTTAAGGTAATTTACGAAGCATATTTGATATTTACAGTAAACTTTTAATTTACAATAATATTTTTAAGATATATATATATATATATTTTGTAAAATACACTATTTATCATACATGTGCTATTTACTATCATCTAAAAAACTTTTTGCTCTTTATTTTTATTATTAGAGGTTTTTTACCTAGTTCCCTCCTTCCTATTGATGCCAACCAAAACCAATGAGACAATCTTATCATATACAGTCTCATAATACAACTAAAATTATGTTTGGCATATAGGTCCAACCCATCCAAACCAATTCAAATATATATATATATATATCTTGGAAATAATAACCATCCTCTTTTCTTTCTTTCTTTCTTTCTTTCTCTCTTTTTTTTTTCCCCTCATCCTGTTCAAGTACGGACACTGATGCTTTATTTAGAATACTATTCTAAACAAACTTTTTCCTACTCATTTTTTTCTTTTTGTGAAAAGTCAACAAAAATATTAACTAATGTTTGAAAAGTCAAACAATTCAAATCCAAAAAATATAGTTTTAACCTGTATACCAAATGCAAGGTATGATTAATACATATTGTCAAATTTTTCACAGGTGACCACAGTCATAACGAGTGTGATGAAGTGGATCTTGAAAGAGGACAATAATCAAAGCAATAAACAAGAGCTTCCTTATCATTGATGCAGAGCTAAGCATCAAGCCAGTCACATAAGTCTGAGCAGACAATCTCACCAACCTCATCCTCCTTTCCTTCACATACATATCCATTGCTTCCTCCACTTCCTTCCTTAGTCCATCATTTCCTTCTAAACCAATCTCACCATGAATCTTATGAGCCAAACATCTAGCTAGGACTATTGCGTCCTCCATGGCCGCCGAGCCACCTTGTCCTAGAAATGGCCCCATCACATGCATCGAGTCACCCGCCACCGTCACCGTCCCTTTTCGGAAAGTTCCCAGCAGTATTTCCCAAGCTGGTCGATACCACAAGTGTGTGAAGGATAGTGAAGTCATGTCACAGTCTTTTATCATTTCTATTGTTTCCTTTGGCAAACTGCTAGTTTTCTCTAGAGCCATTTGCTTGATCCTCTCTGGATTTTTGAAAATCTCTGACTCCAACTCAGAATCTGAATAAATAAATTATAAATTCAGATATCAACTTAATTAACTGTCGCGTAAGGCAGCAAGCAAATAACAAAGCTGTCTAAACAGGGTTGTGAGAGTATTCTAGTATTTTTCTAATACTATTAACAAAGATGAGTCTTTTATTTTTCTTCTCACAAATTATGTCTCCATTACTCAGTCGCATGGGATTTATTGTGTACTTCACTAATCTTGGAAGTGTCAGAAAAAGATTACATTACTTGATAGAAAATATATATATACTCTAAGACCTCTTATTTTGCACGATTAATAAGAACCGTTATTTTATTTGCTAGATCAAATTTTTAACAGTCTAATTTATGACTTAAGCATTGCATGCCGTAAATTTCTTCAAAAGCGTGAATAAAAATAGTTCCTATTGCTATTGTAAAATAAAATGTCCTACAATAAAGGACCTACTTTGTTACTGTAACAGGTAAATTTCAAAAGAAATAATTACCAGACACTATTGCTTTCACATGCCAAATAGTACTTTGTTGGACCTACTATGTTCACCAAGCGACATGATAGGTTGGAAGTCAATTTTACAAGGAAGGAAAATTCCAACTTGAAGTGGATAATCAACAGTATCAAATAACAAAGAAGCTAAGCAGAACATATCCGATGAATTTCAGGATTTCTCGATTCGATTTAGGATGACTCTGATTTGGAAGCAAGCACTACTTAAAATAATTAAATAAATAAATAACCATAAAACTAGGTTGATATTTGTTCGGGTATTTTTTTACATTTTATCAAACACTAGTCGCATTATTTGATGTGTAAAGCGTGCTTTTATGAATTTCATTCAAAAGCAATCCTAAATTAGGTAATATATGTTCAGAAAGTTTTGGTATTTTGAAACTATATTAAAAAGACATACCTTGGGGGTAACCTGGCAAGAGTATGAACCAAAAAACAAGGTTTTCATTGATGATAGATCTTCCACATACAACGTTGTTGCCATGGGTTCTGACAAACTCAGGGGCAAACCCATGAGAGTTTGGATAATACGTTAGCGCTCTCACGGCACATGCGGGGAAGACCTTCTTTGGCTTAATCTTGAGAAATTCCGCCACTACGGAGCTCGCTCCATCACATCCAATCAAAATCTGTACCCAGAACAAACATTCCACTAATTATATTAGAATAATGTCAGAGACAACAATTATAATATAAACTTCTTCATATTAGATTAGGTGACATATGAGTTGTCATTTATTTATCGACAGATGTTTAAAATATTGATGCAATACATGAAATATTATTCCATCATAACTTATAGTATCACATAATTTTACATCATTATGTATGTGACAGTATTTATATGTTGCCCAATCATGGCTAGCAACGATAATAACACGGACATAGTTGCCAAATTTGTCCTTCAAAGATTCCTAGAAATTGACAAGTTGCTCCTTACATTTTTAGTTTTGATAAATTACCTCTAATTTCATAATATGGTGTAGAATGCCCTCAAAAATTGATTGCGACTACTAAAATTTGGACTAAAATACTATCATGTAGGAGGGTATTTCCGTTTAGATTTTAACAATGATGGATACTATAGATCACTTTACCAAATAAGCAGTCAATCTATTATAATAAAAAAAGTTAAAGGAAATTTGTGTGTAGGTTAAAAATTCAGGAAGCAAAGCCGTCAAATAAGTTGTGCTTTATGTAAAATGTAAGTGTTACCTTGGCCTTTAATTTACGCCCATCGCTAAGGAGGAGAGTGGGGAAATTGGTGAAATGGTCCAATTCGACTGAGAGTATTTGGCATCCAAAGCGTATGGTTCCATGGGGCAAATCCTCAGCAAGCATATTAATCAGATCACTCCTCATCACACACCGAGCTTCTCCTCTCCTACCAAATTCAACCTTCAAACATGCTAGGAAAATATCTCACTAGATTTATGCTTCTATATTTTAGGAATTTTTTTATTTGTCTTCTGAATTTTAAGGTCATTTCAATTTTACCTCCTCAAATTTTAATTCTCACTTTGTTCCTGAACTTTGAATATATCCCACCTGACCAGTGATGAAATTAGGATTTGAATCTAGGAAGGAAATTAAAAAAAGAAAAATTTACGATATAATGTCCCTAATTTAAAGATCTAATAAGACCACTTATTTTGACCGTAAGATAAAAACTTGCGTGTCATAGATAACTGAGCTCTACAGAAAATTTTTTATACAGTGTCATTATACCTTTTTATAAGTATTGCTTCATTCAAAATAGTTTAGATGTAATATATGAACCCATTACTCCAATAACGAGGTGTCTCATAGTTGAATTTATTGAAATCAATATAATTTTTTTAGATGATATTAAAGATAAGATTTATAAACTAGACAATTCAAAAAGTTCAAATTAAAAAAAAAAAAAAAAAAAAGAAACGGTTGAAAGCTGAAAAGTGTAAGTGTAGCGGTAGGAGTAAATAAAAAAAAAAAGAAAAAGAAAAAAGAAAGGTGTGGAGGAGATGATCAAAAAACAAAATAGAAAGTACCAAAAAAAATAAAAAAAATTAAAAATTAAAAAAAGAAAAAGACCAAGAAAAATAGGGTGCACTGGGTTAATGGGGGGCATAAATCCACAAGAAAGAGGGAAAGAAACATGTCGGCGAGAGAAATAATGTCATCTTACATATACGGTCACAATGATAAATTAGAGGATTTATGGGGGCTTTCTAAATATTTATATAAATTTTAACGGGAAAGGTTTTGGTTTACAATTGCTAAATGTGCCCCCACTACCTTATGCATGGTTCTGTAATGCACTTAACCCCTCTGACTAAAATTTTTATTAAAAAAAAAAGGGACAAATTATACTTTTTCCTCTTGAACTTTAAGCCTAATCACAAAATATCCCTTGAACTCCAACTGTAACATTCTTTCTCCTTCAACTTTAGAAAAGTTTACGAATTTTCCCCTCAATTAAATTTTTGACGAAAAAATACATCAAACACATGTTGAAAGCATTAGTTTGGGATATTAAGTATAGAATTATGAAATGATAAACAATGGCAGTAATCCTGGCACCCATTACCCGATTAAATGTAAAATAACGAAATTACCTGTAAAAGAGAAATATAAAGGAAAAAAAAGACAATTAACCATAAACATTTATTTTTTTAACTTAATTATAAATGTTTTACATTTATATCCATAACTCATACTTCAAACAAGTATTATATGTATTTTTTTTGTAAAAAATTAATTGAGGAGGGAATTTGCGAAGTTTTACAAAATTCAGGGGGAAAATGTTAAAACTAAAGTTTCGAGAAGCATTTTATGACAAGACCGAAAATTTGAGGAGAGGGGGGGGGGGGGTGAATGTAATTTGTCCTTTAAAAAAACATAGCCAAAAAATGGAGTCAGTGCTACTAAAACTAGCTTATTAGGATTTATATTAAAAACAGAAAGAAAAATATCTCGTGCTTGTATTTAACTTATTTTTTTCCATATGTTTTTAATTGAAATTATGAAGAAAGAGATAAAGTAGGGATTTAAAACAGGGGATAGTAAAAGTTTTTAATATTCAAGGGATAAACTGGAAATAACTCCAAAATGCATGAAACATAATAAAGAATAATCAAATATTTTAAATTCACATGATTGCAAGTTTAATTTAATCAATACTTTTGTGTTAAAAATCATAGAACTTAAAATATATATATATATGGTGTTCGCAATACTAACAGAGATCTGTAAATTTAACTTACGAGACGGGTCCGACTCGTTGCTTGTTGCTTTCTAGCCATATGTCTCGGAATCTGTTTTCAAAGGTTGTGAAGAATATGAGCAAATATAAGGCAGATTAATCAAAGAAATAAGGCAATATTAGGTTTATAATTTGCACAAAAATCACATATTTGCTCAATTCAGAGAGTGTACCCTTGCAGCGGAAGTGCGGTTGGTCTAAGCTTTGGGCCGACACCGAGTTGATCAAGTGCACGCCAACCGTTTGTTAAAATGGCAATGGCGGCACCAGAAGCTCGCAGTGTCTCTGATCTTTCCAAAACCACGCTTTTTATGCCCTTCCTGCATACATATTACATTTACCGAGATAACAACAACTTGATCAAGACTTCATGACCTCAAGAAATTGTTTTCAGTAGCGAAATGTTCGACGGCGAATCCTTCTTTCTTTTCCATCACTGAAAGTGCATATACAGCCCTTCGGTGATGATCAATTTGCTTTTTTAAAGAAAAAGGAAAAAGGAATAAGTACCTGTGAAGTGCGAGTGCCGTGGTGAGGCCGCAAATGCCGGCGCCAACTATCACGATATCTAGCTCTTCGGCAGCATCCATTTCTTGTTGTGGAGAGTTTGACATGATTTGGGGAATAATGGTGATTCAAAGACTTCTTTTCTTCTTGTTTGTATTTGTTACTAGACAATATTATATATATATATAAATATACACACACACATGGTCCATGGACTACGGGCTAAATTGATAGGATCGGAGCACAAACAATTAAATGCAGTTATGTGGTGGTGAATTCCTAGCTATTTTCGTCTGTCATTTGTATATTAATTTTGTGGGTCACAGGCCAAGTCTCTTTCTTAGTAAGTTTGACTTTGGACTGCTATATCCAATTAAAATAGGATGGGTCCCACTAACTTTAAAATAAAATAAAATAAAACAAAAAAACAAAAAAACAAAAAATTTGTAACATTTATTTACTGAACCGAGCGAAATGAACAATGGTATATTTCTTTCTCACAGCTGATATGTTAATTTCTATCCTAAAATGTTTTTGTTGGCTCCGTTTTTTTCTTGTTTAATTTTGTTTGTTGGAATATGGCCTCCATAATTAGAGTACAATAAGAACTAAAATATAATAATAATTAATAATAAAAATAATTAGTATATTTTCGTTGCATCCAAATCAAACCGACGACGTATGCGATGAAATCAACATTCAATTCTTGCAAACTGCGTTGTAGATAGATGCACATATATTTTGCAAACTATTTTTAAAAAGCTAATTGCATATATATGTATTAAATAAATCATAAAACATACCCTAAAAAAAATTATAAAACATAATAACACATTACAATAAATGACGGCGAGTTTTCACCCGTTAAAGATATTGCACATATAACAGCTTGAATTTTTTTTTTGGCTAAAGTATGACAATTTGAAGTTGATTATTAAAAATTGTAAGATCAGTCAGCGAACAGATAATAAAACAATAAATGGAAATTGGAATTAAACAAAACTGTAGTTGAAATTATTAAGCAGAAATTATTAGCAACGAAAACCACCGGTATCAAGAAACATGGACAAGAAGCCGATGTCTATGTACCATATAGTTTTCTTTAAACAAATGTGTCCCCTCGTCGTTTGAACACCATTTGTCTTTGAGGATACAACCACAACAAGTAGCAATAAAGTACCATGAACCTAAATTTGACGAACTGAAATTTGCCCGAACTCTATCACATTGGAAACACCTAATGCACTGCAATTTTTGCTAAGAATATGCTCTGAAACTCTGTGTTTGAGAATGGAAGAGTGGACTCACTTTTATAGGGCTCAATGGAGACAATGACGTTGACTCATAAATTAATCCTGAACCCAAAAACGTTTTTTCTTGTAAGATATGGAATTAAGCACCTTAACTTCACCTTAATTCCCATTAGGTTTCAATCTTCAACATATCAGAAGTTAGTGTCCAAATTAACTTTAGTGTTTAAATTTGGAAAAATAAAAACGTCTAGCAAAATCTAGTTGGCATAAGGTAGGCGATTTGGTGTGATATTCATGCTTGTAGAATGCATGCTTGCACACAAGTCCTTCGGCTCATCGGTTGTGGTTTGCACCCCCTACGTGCGCAAGAGAGCCTTTTGGCTTAACAAATTACTACAAGATTGTCCCAAATGGGTTTACATAACCATTTTTCCAACAAGATCGTCTCTGGTTCCATCTTAAAAAGTTAAAATATTAAGAGAAGTATCCTAAACCCTTTTAAATTCATTTTCAATTCCATGTCTAGTCAATATAGGACTTTAGTTTGTACGTTCTCAACAATCCTCCCTTGAAAGAAATCCACAATTATCATAGCCCCCCTCTAATGATGATCCATCCATCCATTTCCTCAAATAGAAAAACTAAGAAGATCACAATTCCATCGAGATCTCCACTATGTTAGGGCCCCATGCTATCCATTTTGGACCACAAAATTTCCATTCATTGTAATCTCTCCTAGGACCATCAACGTTTGTCTGTTTTTTATTTGAGGTTCATCTTGTGCTACACATAGCTATACCTAGAACCTAACTTTGATACTACTTATTGGGTTCTTTGGGTTATGTCCTAAAAGTCAACCTATTGAGAGGAGTAACTCAAGCCTTTCTTAACCCTTTTTTTTTTTTTTTAAATATATAAAAAAGGGTAATGGTATTTCAAATCAATAAAATACAAACACCAATACTTTGAATGACTTCATAACACAAGGAAATGTAACCCCAATTACAAATTGATTCCATTAGTAAATTCTAATGAAATGCACAAGGAGGTAAACGTGCACCGAAATCCAACAATAGGAAATCGAAAAGGCATATAAATTATTGAGCACATAGATGGCAATAATACCGTTACAATCGATTGAAAACTCTGATCGATCGAAAGCAAGAGACTTATAATAAAAAGGTTATCCCAAACACTGCATATAATTAATTCTAGCAGATTGGACACCCAAACAATACGAGAGCGTGGGGAGACCACCTCCATTCTTATAAAATAAGCACAAAAACATATCAACAAAACACAAGGCAAAAATACCAACATTTTTATTTTAAACAAATAACTATAATAAAAATGAGAAAAACCCTAGATACCAAACACGACCAAAGAGACTAAAATGCATCTCATCTGACTATGAAGCCATCCCTTCCACCAAAACCGTCATTATGGAGTCCAAAGTATCTTTTCTAAGGCCGGTAGTCTGGTGACCAACCAAGAGGCGGCATCGAGCTCTGGCTCCAAAAGAGATACGAATGATGCAAACCCTAGCATACAAGAGAGAGGAGAGAGAGATAGAAATAGAATGATGACCTTTTATTCTTTTTTAACCCA
>CM046387.1:12372954-12443954 GCA_025413485.1 Ficus microcarpa
AAAAAAAGGAAGGGGTTGGAGGAAAAGGAAAATTATAATGCTTTTTTTTTTTTTTTTGACCTTTTCATTTGACTCTTTCTTGTGTTGGATTTTGTCCATAGACTCTGCTCTAATATGATTTCTAGCCTGATTGTTTTCGGTTCAAGATCTCCAGAAATTTCAGTGCTCCTTCACACGAATTTTTTTTTTTTTTTTTTTGGTGTGTGTACAAATCTCAACTTCAAAACTAACGTGATATCTTTTTTCCTTTTTTCCTTTTAATCTGTGTTATTTATTCCAGGCATTACAATGTTACCATAACTATAGGTCAGCCACCAAAGCCATACTTTCTTGATCCCGACACCGGCAGTAATCTCACATGGCTCCAATGTGACGTTCCCGGTGCCATTTGTACTAAGGTAAATGACAATGCCAAGTCTTTTCTAAGTACCTTTTCATATATGCACTTGAAGAGCGAGTTCTCCTTGCATTAGTAATTACTGATAGTTATTGAATGAGAAGCCTTTTCTGATATCAGTTACGCCCTCCCTCCCTTTACATGTAAACAAGAAAGCGAGAAGCCTTTTCCAAATGATGTGGGATCATGATAGATTAAAGAAAGAGAAAAGGAAGAGAAAACCCATGATGTTATAGGATTTCTCATCCTAGTTCTTTTCAAAGTCTTGCCATTTACTATGTTTTTGAACCATTTTAAGTCCTGATTTCGACGATTCATCTTATCCTGGAGTCCAAAACATGATAAATTGTTTTTTTAATATTTATCGTCTTCTTTACAGACGCCTCATCCACTTTACAAACCGAGCAAGGACTTGGTCGGGTGTAGAGATCCCCTCTGCGTAGCCTTAAACTTACCTGAAACTCCTGAATGTGAACCCCCAGAAGAGCATTGTCACTATGAGGTTGAGTATGCAGATGGTGGTTCCTCACTTGGTGTTTTGGTCAAGGATTCCTTCTATTTCAACTCTACGAACGGAGTCCAACTCAAACCTCGTCTTGCCCTCGGGTTTGTCAATTTTCTCCTTCATAACTTATAGAGAATGGACTGCAAACTGATTTAGTCTTGAGGAGTTCATAGTGAGAAGTTTCGGTGATATTTTTTGCTCCTCAATTAATGGTGATGCTAATTTAAGAGTGGCTTCCGCTGTTCCTCATTTTTCGATAGTTCATGTAGAGAATGGTCTTTCTAAAAGGAAAACAAGCTTTGTGTCCTTACTAAGTTTGCTTCATTTTGTTCTTCTGCTCCAGATGTGGATACGATCAACAGTCCATTTCATCTAATCACCCCATTGATGGAGTACTCGGCCTTGGGAGGGGAAAAACGAGTACTGTATCGCAACTTCATAGTCAAGGGTTGGTGCGAAATGTCGTTGGCCACTGTTTAAGTGGACGAGGTGGAGGGTTTCTCTTCTTTGGGGATGACGTTTATGACTCCTCACGAGTGGATTGGACGCCAATGTCCCGTGATTACCCGTAATTAATTAATCATTAACGCCATTTACCCATCCAAGGCATGGTATCTCTATTTAAGTTCATATCTCTTGTTCGACTTTTACTACAAAACTCTGTTCTTGTTGATTATGCAGAGAACATTACTCACCTGGATTTGCGGAGCTCAGATTTGACAGAAAGCCTACTGGTTTGAAAAACCTACTTACTGTTTTCGACAGCGGGAGCACTTACACGTATCTTACTTCTCAGGCTTACCAAACGTTAACATCATTGGTGAGTGCAAACGTATTCATGATTTACAGAAACCGGAAAGAAAAAAGTGCCTGGAAAATGTATTATCTAAAAAGTTTTAGGTTCATTATGCACATTAAGAAAGAACAATGCCATTTCTACTGATTAAATTCTTGCTTTCATTTCTTGGAAAGGGAATTTATATCCAAGTGCTCGAAAAGTTGTTCTAAATCAAAACAAATCTTGTTTATTCCATTGGTGGCATTGTAGGTGAAAGGAGAAATATTTAGAAAGTGTCCGAGAGAAGTAGAAGCCTCAGAGGACCCAACTCTCCCACTATGTTGGAAAGGCAAAAGCCGGTTTGCAAGGGTAAGCGATATCCGAAAATGCTTCAAGCCCTTGGCACTGGACTTCACAAGTGGTGGCAAAACCAAAACTTACGAGTTGCCTCCTGAAGCTTATCTAATCATTTCAGTAAGCCTCACTTTTCTTGTTTTATCTTATGGATTCTATGTTTATATTCTACAAATATCACTCTGTTATATACAAAACTAAACGAATGTGTTCTTTCAGTCTGAGGGGAATGTTTGCTTGGGAATTCTAAATGGCTCTGAAGTTGGGCCTGAAAAATATAATATCATTGGAGGTAAGTTTTCCACGTATATGTTATTAAATATTGCACTAGTTTAAAAATTACATATTTAAAAAATAGTAGTGATTTTGATTACTTTATTTTGTGTCACTTCCATGTCCTTGCATTCTATAATTATTTGTGATAATTAATAACCGACAGTGACATTGGAAAAACGAAACCAAAACAGAAGTCATATTTACAGTACATTTTCTATTAGTGCTATAAAAAATGAAAATTAACCTTATTTGCAATCTTTCAGAACCCATTTGATTTCTCTCTCTAAAATTTTGATCTCTTGTCACTTCCGCAGACGTATCAATGCAAGATAAGATGGTGATCTATGATAACGAGAAGCAGATGATTGGATGGGTCTCAACAAACTGTGATAAGCCTCCCAAGACAAGCTCCATCAGCTTCTGATGATATACTCTAGTAGTTTCCAATCCTTTATTTCAACGCCAAGTGGTTATAGAGCATCCACAAAAGAAATAAAGTGTTTATATAATGGCCTCTTATTGGTGTATATAACTATATGAATGTGTGTATCTATATCGGTGGACATAGGGTATATATATATATATATATATTGATTTGTTTGGAGGGTGCTTTCTACTTGTGTTGATTGCTTTATACAAACGTGAATAGTTATCCCAAATTTTATGGGAACTAGAATTGATCAAAATAATTATAATGATTATTTCTGAATGTTCAACTAGTGATAGAATTAATGAGAAATTTGATCAGCAGTTTTTTTTTACACTTAATTAAAAGAAAGATCTGAACTTTTTTATTTTTTTTGGAAAATAGTCAACGGCCATTAAAATGGTTGATAAATTAACCAATTAGATCCTGTCTATCACTGATTGCGATAAATTATTCATTGGCATTGATTAATACATATTAATAATGTCAATTAGTTTTTAAAAAAACGGTCATTTTGCTAATTCGATGAAACTACATTTATTAAAAAAATATACTTAGAAAAAAATTTAATTTCTCATATATGTCCTACTAAACTTTACAATTTGAACTTTTTATTTTTAATTACCTACTTTATCCTTTTTAGACTTTAGTCTAAAACCTATTGGTCGAAATGGTAGACAGAAAAAAGAAAAAAGATCATAATACAACTTGCAATTTTACACCAATTTCATATGGAGTTATTTTATTTGTCATTGGTATACAACTTCAATAATTTAATTGTCGTCTCATTCAGCTAAATATTTAGCTTGCTTGTATTTAGATGATTCATTTGTTCTTTTGTAATAATAAATTGATCTAACTTGTTGAGTATTAGCCAAAAGATATTTTAGTGACAATGTTGAGAATGTGCGAACAAAAGTCTCACATTGACTAGATATGTAATTAAAAATGGGTTAAAAAGGGATTAAAGGTCATTACTCTATTTTTTCTCTCTCTCCTCTCTCTTGTGTGTTAGGGTTTGCACCATTCGTATTTCTCTCTTGAGGTCAGAGCTCGGTGCCTCCTCTTGATTGATCACCAGACTACCGGTCCTAAAGAGGATGCTTTGGAGCCCATGATGATGGTTTTGGTAGGAGGGATGGCTTCATGGTCAGATGAGATGCATTTTGGTCTCTTTGGTTGTGTTTGTTGGCTTGACACCAAAGGAATTATCCATGATGTCTGAGGTTTTTCTCATTTTTGTTATTTTTATTTGTTTAAAATAAAGGTAATGGAATTTCCGCATTGTGTTTTGTTGATATGTTTTTATGCTTATTTTGTAATAATGGAGATGGTCTCCCCACGCTCTCATATTGTTTAGGTGTCCAATCCGCCATAATTAATGATCGATTGGAGTTTTCAATTGATTGCAGTGGTTTTGTTAAAAGAGTCATCTATGTGTTCGATAATTGATGTGCTTTTTTGATTTCCTATAATTGGATTTCGGTGCACGTTTTACCTCTTTGTGCATTTCATTAGAATTTACTGGTGGAACTGATTTGTAATTGAGGTTAAGTTTCCTTGTGTTATGAGGTCATTCAAAGTATTAGTGTTTGTTTTTTTATTGACTTAAAATACAATTACCCTTAAAAAAAAAAAAAAAAGGATTAGAAGGGCTTGAGTTACTCCTTTCAATATGTTGACTTTTAGGACATAACCCAAATAACCAAATAAGTAGTATCAAAGTTAGGTTCTGGATATAGCTATGTGTAGCACAAGATGAACCTTAGAGAAAAAACAAACAAAGGTTGATGATCCTTGGAGAGATTACGATGAATGGAAAATCTATGGTCCAAAATGGATAACATGGGTCCCTAACACGATAGAGATCTCGATGGAGTTGTAATCTTCCTATTTTTGCTGTTTGAGGAAATGGATGGATGGATCATCATTAAAGGGGGTTATGATGATTGTGGATTTCTTTCAGGGGAGGATTGTTGAGAATATACAAACTAAAGTCCTACATTAACTAGACATGGAATTGAAAATGAGTTTAAAAAGGCTTGAGACACTCCTCTTGATAGGTTAACCTTTTAAGATGGAACCAAAGATGATATTGTTGGAAAAATGGCTATGTAAACCCATTTGGGACAATCTTGTGGTAAGTTGTTAAGCCAAAAGTCTCTCTTGCACACGTAGGGAGGTGCAAACCACAACCGATGAATCAAACCTAATGGGTATTAAAGTGAAGTTAAGATGCTTAATTCCAAATCTTATAAGAAAAAATGATTTTGGGTTTAGGATTAATTTTTGAATCAATGTCCTTGTCACCATTGAGCCCTATAAAAGTGAGTCCACTCTTCCATTCTCAAACACAGAATTTCAGAGCATATTCTTAGCAAAAATTGCAATGCATTACGTGTTTCCAATGTGATATAGAGTTCGGCCAAATTTCAATTCATCTAATGTATGTTCGTGGTACTCTATCCCTACTTGCAGTAGTTGTATCCTCATAGGCAAATGAATGTTCAAACCTCCGGTATTGACGATGAGGGGACACATCTGTTTTAAGAAAACTATATGGTACACGAATATCAACTTCTTGCCCATGTTTCTTGGTACCAGTTGTTTTCGGTACTAATAATTTCTACTTTATAATTTCAACTACAGTTTTGTTTAATTCCAATTTCCATTCATTGTTTTATTATCTGTTCGCTGAATGATCTTACAATCCTTAATAATCAACTTCAAGCTGTAACCTAAAAAAAAAAAAAAACAATCAGGCTATTATATATGCAATACCTTCAACGTGTGTGTTGGTGCTAAAAATCTCAAGCACAACACCTGATGTGATTGCTCGGACTTAATCGGCCTTGCACAATCGTTCTACACCTAGTCACTTGCAAAGAGGAAGCACCTCGAAGTGATAAGGACACTAGTGGGATGTCTACTAAGGGCACTCTGATGCTTAAGTCAATGATGATACTGGTGAGCAAGCGGAGAGGCAGAGCTTTGGTAAGGAAAATTGTCTATACCTGAATAGCTGGGCTGACTTTCTATTGATAGACGTTCCCCACGGGCTCAGGTGTTCTCGGCGGGTAGACATGCTTCAGGTGCACAGGCATCGTATGTTCAATAAGTTGATGCCACGCGTCCATGGTCTAGTGTCGCGTGACATTAGAGTAGGCTAGTGTCAGCACAAGTAGGCATGGCGCCAGTCTGAGCAGTAGCGGATATCGACGATGGGGTAGGCACAGTAATAAGTGGCGTGTTAGGGGTTAGGCGGCAGGTTATGAGTGTTGTGATAGGACATTTCCGTCAACCTGTACGGGATAGTATGACGCAGACAGTGGGGGGCCCACTGAGCAAGTAACGCTCACCAGTTGTTTGGGAAGATCTGTCTGGGTCAATGGCATAGACCCCGGCCGTTCACTGTCCGGGGCACACGGCGGGTAGCCCCTGTACGATGGGCATGTGGTTGTACACCGGGTTACCCGAGAAGAATCTGAACCTAGTCAAATTACATCATCAACATAAGCCCCCCGAGCATCCCTAAGCTGGTCAGTCCAGAGGTGCTTCCTGAATCAAAAAATTCAAATGATCATGCCTCAGGGGTCTGGTCAGATCTTGTCGTGATGTGCCCGGTACGCTTGGGTTGGCGCCAGGTCTGGTCTGATCGTGAGCATGATGCACGAAAATCTCTGACACGTGTCAGTTGCCACCACGCATCATGTCACGATTGGTGAGAAGTCAAACCGACACTTCGTAAATTGCACCAGGATTTCCCGCCTAAACCACCCCTATAAATAGGGGGTGGGTGCTTCCATTTTCTTCACTCTTTGTGAAAAGCTGCCCAGATCTGTCGAGAGCTACTGAGAATTTATGGTCGAGTTACAACATCCATCCAATTTGAGAAGATCTGAGTAGGTAAATCCTTTTTCTTTAATCTTTCAATATGAGTGAACAGCTTTCAAACTCAAGGAATGACAATCTTTCCGGGGATGTCGACATCACGGGTAGTTCGACTACGGACATCATAATCTCGAGTTCGGACACGATCGGGAAAGAAATAGAGTAGGATGCCAAGACACCAGACTACATATTGAATATTTCCGACATTTCCTCCCTAAGTAGGCTCGTTATGCCGATTAGCCAGGTGAAAGAAGGTGTTGGTTGGCTCAAGCAAATTTTGCAGTTGGGACCGGCCATTCAACTGAACATCTCATTTATCGAAGAGCTGAATATGGTAGCCCAGGCATAACTAGCTCTGGTGGTTGACCTTACGGCTAGTGAGAACGCTACATTTGAGAGAACGGCTAGCCAAGCTAGCACGTCTACTCATGAGGGGTTTAAGAGCTCCAAGAGCATAACTCCCACTAGGGAGCCCATCTAGTCCCGTCAGTGTGGACGTAGCCGACCACTACGCATCAACGACATAGTCGTCTACCGGATGGTAGACATGGAGATGGTGGACCGGGTAGGTGACCGCCTGGTATATACAGTGGATACTTCATCTCGGCAGTCACCTTGCAATATCTATAATCATTACGGGAAAAGTTTGAGATCCCAAATAACATAGAGATGATTGTCCTAGGACCAAATGACCTGCCTTCCCGATCACCACTCGACTACATCACACTATCTACCGATTTCTTCCGAGCAGGTCTATGCCTACCGTTTCACCTATTCCTCATGCAGGCGCTCCAAAGACTCAACGTCGCTCCGATGCAGCTCAATGCCAATGCTTATCGAATTTTGATAAGCTGCTTTGTCCTTTGAACAAAGAACTGTTCCTCAGAGTTGCCATTTAGGGCCTTTTAGAACCTCTACCAGATGAAGACGCTCCATCATCGGCCAGGTCATATTACTTCCAAGGTTACCAGGGGACCTTCATTGCTGGTTGCCCTGACTCCGATAAAAACTACAAGTATCTGTGGTTCTTCATGGCGGGTCAGTGGTTACATGGCTAGTTGAACTATGACCAAGTCCCCTCCTAGGAGCAACTCTCTATCATGTTTAGAAGAGGGTACGTGTAAACTCGGGGGCCAAACATAGAGACGATCAACTTGGAAAAGGTCAAGAAACTTCGTGATACGGCGGACTTCGAGCGAAACAAAAACTGGCTTCTATCAACCGACAGCTTGGCAAATTACAACTGGTTCGGTTCATCTTCTACGTTCGACTACCCGCATGATCGACCAAGAATAATGAGGCTTGAGCAGGATACGGTAGCGGCACGTATGCTTGATCCAGTTGTCCACTACTATCGTCCCTGAACATTTGTCACCATTGAAGTCGCGCCCTCGTCCGATCGGTCCAAAGTTCCACAGGGAGTGTTGGTAGCCTCAACTCATGGTCTATAGTCTGACAGTTCCTCCCTTGGGGCTTGGGGTCTGAGGATCGCCAATGCGGACTTGGATAAGGTGATTGTGTGATAACTAGAATTTCATGTTGCCATTTTCCTTCTAAAAGAGGAATTATGAGCATATGTTGAGATGTTTACGGAAAAACTCAGTTAAGAGTTTTTCACACGTTTTATGAAGTCTTATGGCTTAATAAGACTCAGAATAGATTTTTAAGGATAGAAAACGCCCTTTCAGGTCAAAAAGGACGAATTAGAACGCAGTTCCGAAAAAGTCAAAATTTGACCGAAAAAGTCAACTTTGACCAAGAAAGTCAAAGTTTGACCAAGAGTGATCAACGGTTGACTCGACGATGAAAAATGATGCAGTATGAGAAAATACTGCAAAATATGTCAGTATGGGCGGGATAGGCCAAGTAGACAGTAGAAACACCCTAGAAATCAAGCATCCCTAGCATTAGTTAAGGGCCAGAACGACAGATTTAGTCAACAAGTCACCCAAAGGGACCCGGTCAAAGTCAGGGGCATAAATGTCAAAATTTTCACTTTTGGGGTAAAAGTGTAAATTTTGAAAAATATGTGAAGTAAGCAAGGTGACGTCGTTAGATGATGTCACAATAAGGTAATGACTTGCCTAACAAGCAGAAATAAGGACCGGCCACTTTTGGGGGTGAATTTGAAAGGATTTTTGTCTTTCGGGGTAAAAACGTAAATTTAGAAAATATGTGATTCAAGTATGAAAAAATCACATAAAATCATGAAAAGAGTGATATTTGCTTGAAAAGCAAGCATTATGGCCAATTATGAAGTTTAAGGGCATAAATGCAAAAATTTTCACTTTTGGGGCAAAAGTGTAAATTTTAGAAATTTGACGATATGAGCGTATGAAGTCGCCAAGATGATAACATCATAAAATAAGATGGGTGTGTTGATTTATAGGACAATCGAACACCTAGAGTGCATTTTTGCAAGAATTTCCATTTTTGGGGGCAAAAGTGTAATTTTAGAAAATTGTGAGGTAAGCCATGAGCTAAGCAAGTGACATCAGCCATGACATCACCATGCCCAGCTGTTGCTGATCATAATACAGCCGGCCACCTTGGGGAGAAAGCAAGAAAAATTGAAACTTTAGGGGTTAAAGTGCAATTTTCACAAAGTTGAAAAATGCCTATAAATACATGCATTTGGACAGCTTTTTGGTGCAGAAAAAATGGAGAAAAGCAGCCAAATTATGGCCAAATTTCTCCAGAAAAATCCGTGAGCCAAAAGAGAGAGAAAAGGCAAGCCAAAAGTTGGAAAAAAATCTCATGTGATCCACCATGGGAGTGCTCGGTTTTGAGCATAGAGCAAGGAGGAAAATCTGGAAATTTTTCCAGATTTTCTGGGTAAAAGCCGTGGGTTAGTGAGGAGAGAAAGTAAGAAAATTTTCAGGCCAATCCATGGTGTGTGGCCGTGTGTGATGGAGAAGAAAAAAAAAAACCAACCATGGAAGCCAAGGGATTTTGTGCTTGGTGGTGCATGGGTTTCGGCCAAAAAGGGAGCAGAAAATTTTATGGGTCTTAGGGGCAGCCAAGGGCTCGGCTTGGGCTGCAAGGAGTCACCAAGATGGTGAAAAATTTTGGTGTAATTTGGGACCCAAAACCGTGTGCAATGACAGCCAAAAGGGGGATAGGATTTCAGTCACAAACTCTAGCCAAACCCATGGGTAAGTCAAGGTAAATCCTTGAATTTTAAGTTAAATTTCCATGCAAGATTACATGGATTGATTATGTGTATGTTGTATGATGCATGGCTGGAAATTTGGAGCCCCTTTGGTGGGGGGAATTCGGCTGCAAAGGACAGCCAAAGCAGCAAGGAGTTCGGCTCCCTTAGTGTGAACCAACTCCGAAAATTTTCAAGAGGTAAAACCCTAAACCTAAAGCTTTTGGTTCAAGCTTTAAATTGGGTATTTATGATGTATTTTCAAGCATGATTGTAAGAGCTTAAGCTCATTATTTTGGTTAATGCCTAGCTAGGGTGTGAGGCTTGATAAAGGGTGTATGGTTAGCTAGTTTAATATGTATGATTTTGTGTGCATGTGTGCTATGTTTTATACTTGCATGAGTGCATGGTTTGCATGGTTTATTGGTTGAATAAGTCCCTGCCCTAGGTGCAGCCGAGTAAGGCATGTATGCTAGAACGTTAGACTTAATTTCGGTATTGCATGATTTGATGCAATTCCATGTTATGCAACCTTAGAACACATGCAAACCTAGGTTTAAGTAGTTCCGGATTTGGTTTGCATGACCACGAGGGGATGACATGTCAACACATGTGGGATGTTAGTTAACGTGCATGTTGTTCATTTAGGCTCCTGAGTGATCGGTTGAGTTAGTTTCTGAAGTAGGAGACGTAAAATCAAGTAACACGAAAAACTGGCAGGTTCGGACTAAGTCTACTAAGTCTGTCCAGTTTTCGTAAACAAAAAATAACAGGCCTTTAGAGGCCGAATTTGGGAAAACGTAAAACACGAAAGTTGTCCAGAACAACTTTTCCTAGGAGGACACGTGAGTCGTTTTCCAAAATAAGATTCCAATGGCCTTCAAAAATGCCAAAACCCGTGGCTAAATCTTTTACGTCCCCAGACCCAGTTTCAGGGGTCAGCCAGTTTCAACTCAAAACTGGTACGAAACTAGGCCGAATTAGGAGTTTTGTAAAACACGAAAGTTTTAGAATTTTTCGAGAGCTAGAACTTTCGTGAAGAAAAATTTTTCAGATTACGCACCGATTTTGAAACGAAAATTGTTTTACGAAGGGTGCTCAAGGAATCCGAAATTCCTGCACCACAAGTTTAACAAATGATTTTAAAAAATTGGTTTTTCAACCTTAAACGAGTGTTTTGACTTGGAAAATCATTCCAAGGACGGTTTTCAACCTAAAATGATTTTACGAAGCATAAATCCATGAGTTTGGATTTTATGATTTAAGTAAGGAATTTTACAAGAAAATGTGAAATTTTGGGATTTATTCCTAAGTGTTTTCCAAGCAAGGAAAATATATTTTTCAAGCAAGTTTATAGCCAACGTTAGTTCACGCATGGTAATCGGGAGTTATACCCGAGTTACCGGGTCAAGCCCGAGACCCAAAAGGTTGACCATAGAGGGTTGACCGTAGTTGACCAAAGTTGACTATGGTTGACTTTTGGTTGACTAATAGTATGGAGTTAGTTTATCCTTACGGGTTATCCAAAGTAACCCCAAGGGATACCGTTTAAGCTCAACTAAAGGGTTATCAGATATGACCCGATAGTTTCAGATTAAGGATAAGTAACCCTTAGAGGTTTTGTATGGCTAAGCACGCCAGGTTACCGTTGGTAACCAAGTTAGACGCTTTGCACATAAGGGACATACAACCAAGATCATGTAAACATGTTGGTTAGTTTACCAGCATTTTCACGAGTTTAAGTAGATCATGTCCTTTGTCAAGCAGGCAGAACCTGCAGCTGTACCAGGAATGGAACAGCACTAGAAGGGACAGTTAAGCAAGAACGAAGGACGGAAAGGTAAGTACAATTCCGCCTACAGCATGAACATATGTTTGTTGCATATGATGTGTCCAAGAAATCATGAATGGGATTTCATGATTCACGATGTTATGCAGTATGTGATATGTTATGTTATGTCATGTAGTATGTACATGTTATGCAATATGTCATGCAGTAAGTATGTTTCATGTTAAGCATGCAGTATGTGTTATGTTCATGTTATGTAGTGTGTTCATGTATGCATGTGAAGTTAAGCATGTTATGTAGTATGTCATGTAGTATGTATGAGTATGTTATGCAGTTGCATGTTATGTTTATGTTAGATTTTATGGCATCATGTAGCATGTCCACTAAAACTAAGTAAGATGGTAAGATATGAGATAAGTTAAGTAGGACATGTTGTGTTGTACTGACTTTGCCTCCGTGGTAAGTTAAAACGGCATGTTCCATGGTTTGACTTGATATGGAAGGACTGCCTCCACTACTCCATGTTAAACTTTGTGTTTCATGGTTTGAGTTGGTTTGGACGGACCGCCTTCAATCTCTACATGGTTACATACCGAAGTACATACACACATGTTATAGTAACAAGATAAGATAAGATCAGACCAGTAGTAAGACCATAAATGATTTTTATAATAAATCATAATTGATTCACGTTTTTGTGCATTTAGTTGCATGCGGATAGGACGTTGTGCTTACTGAGCTTTTTAGCTCATTGCTTACGTTCATGCTGTAGGTAAGCTACCTACCGGCGGTACATAATACAAGCTGTGGAGAGATGGTGCAGCAGATTGTGAAACGTGGGTATGGACTGCTACGGGATTTCCGAAATGCGTTTAAAATGGAAATGTATTTTCATGATATTTCAGTATGTATGTTCAGTTTCAGTTTCAGTAAGTATGGCAAGCTAGTTGCCACGTGTTGTACCGGTCCACTATAGGTCGGGTCTGGTCCACGATTCAGATTATGTATGTATGTATGTATGTATGGAGCTTTCCTCATAGGTGAAAGCTCAGTGCTCGAATGAGTACATTTTAAGGAGATAAAGTTTATAAAAGAAAAGCAGTTTTGAGTTATGCTTAAAGTTTTATGATTTCCGCAATAAAAGTTTTCTAGTAACGATTTTTAGAAAAGAAGAAAAAAAAATTTACTCTAGAAATTGGGTAACTTTATTTTCAATCAAACAAGTAAGTAGAATTGTTACGAACCCAACCCCAGATTCGCGTGGTCAGACACCGCGTGGGCTTTAGGGAGGCTAGTGGGGGCGTGATAGATTGGGCTACTCTACCTGTCGCAAGGTCTTTAGATCAAAGGTCGTTCTGTTTCTTTATTCCCGTCACGGGTTATCCAGGTCAAGTAATAGCCAATATTGTTTTGCTTGTAGAACCAACCATGGCCGAGCGTGGATAAAGCAAGAGTAAGCAACCAAGTGACAAGGATAGGGTGGCCTATCTGCAACAAAAGTTCGCTAAAACGGGTAATGATAGCAAAAGCCGTCCAAGGGGTTCGGCAGCAGTTCCGATGAGTCAAGCCCCTTCTGACCCTCTTGCAGCTTGTGTAACCCACCTGAGAGAAAAGGAGCCGTCTGCCTAACCCGGCATCCATGGCAGACAAGAAGACTCGAAGGCCTGTGATCGGCCAACCTCGGTCTTCGGTCCTGAGTCGATCAAGAGGAAGTCATCAGTACAGCGGGCGGTCGTAACAAAGTTTAACGACCGCCTATCCTCGGAGGTAACAGAATCTTCCTGGCACTCTAATCTCGTCCACGCCAACGATGATATGATCAACAAGCTGGTTGATGTAAACTCGAAGAGAATTTTCTTTTGTTTTTCTATTTTTTGTTATTCTGACCATTTCTTTCATACTCCAAGTCGTCTACTTCACCTTCTCGGGTAATGCTGCGGCACGGGGCCTTTCTAACCGTATAAAGGAGAGAGTGGCTTTGATGGTCGCAAAAGTAAAAAAATGGAAGGATGCGGAGAAGGTGGCCTCAAAGAGGGCAAATGAGGCCGAAGAGCATTCAGCCAAGACAGAGAATGCTCAAAGGAAGGCAGAGGAGGCCTGCAAAAGAGCCAAGGATGATCTGTCCATTGTCCAGTCAGAACACTCCCATTATCTCTAAGAGGCGCTTTCCGCTACCCTCGACCAGGCCCATCAACAAGAGATTGCCGATTACAGAATTTGGTAAAGCTCGAGGCCCGCCTCTTCATTGAATATAAGGAAGGGATGAGGGAAATGATGGCCAGTTTTGCCGTGGTGAACCCAATGGTGACCAAGCTGGATTGGTCTTTTGTGCCTAAGGTTTCCAGGGAAACCGCTGCCAAGGAGGATGGGGTGGCAGCTGAAGGATCCAAGGAGGGGGAGGTGACCGGGGGCGCCTAAGTGGCCGAGTACATGGTGTCGTTGACGAGCTAGAGGTTCGTGTAGACTCGGCTGGAACTGAGCAGGCTGTTCCCACCAACCAACAATTGTAATCCTTTTTTTTTTAGCTCGAGGGTGCCCCTATTATACCTTCCTCCTCACCAAATTAATGAAATTTTTCAGAGCTTTTAACTCTTTATTTTATTATATATGTGCAGATACATACATTTTTTTTTTTTGAGTTAAGGGTTAGAGGACCTTCGAAGTTTTGGACAATCCTGCTCGAGCACCTCCTATGGTCAGTTCAAGTTTATTCGTTAGAATGAATCACAAGTCCAATTCTAGGCGGCATCCAAGGCAAAGACCTTTTCCTCCATGGTCCAAGGACATCTGGAGTTTGGGGTCTGCCTAAATAGATTATTGGGCGGTCCCATTCGGGTGCCTCTTATAGTTGACTCGTATTTATTCCTTTGAGTGAATC
Source organism: Ficus microcarpa (assembly GCA_025413485.1). Classification (NCBI taxonomy): domain Eukaryota; kingdom Viridiplantae; phylum Streptophyta; class Magnoliopsida; order Rosales; family Moraceae; genus Ficus; species Ficus microcarpa. The sequence goes on from CM046387.1 coordinate 12,387,401, forward strand.
CCAAGTCCAACTTTGGTCGACGTCCAAGGCAGAGATCTTATTCCTCTGTGGTTCGGGGACCTCTAGAGTTCGGGGTTCACCTGAGCATACTGTTGGGCAGTCTTGCTTGAGCACCTCTTATGGTCGCTTCGAGTTTATTCCTTAGAATAAATCCAAAAGTCCAACTCTGGTCAGCGTTCAAGACAGGGACATTTTTCCTCCATGGTCTGGGGACCTCTGGAGTTTGGTCTATCCTTGTAAATTTTTTCTTTTGCTATTATAGGAATAGCCAGGATTGGTTTGATCAAAATGTTCATTTCATTGAATCAATTTATATATTTATCAAAAATAAAAACTACTGGTAAAAGCGTTTGAGGTGGTCGGCATTCCACGGGTGCCGGAGAATTATGCCGTCCTAGTCAGCAAGATAATATGTGCCTGATCGAAAAACTTTAGTGACCCTGTATGGCCCATCCCATTTGGGACTGAATGAAAGTAACGACCCACCTTACGTAGGCCGTTACTATACTTATCTTACATACTTACTTAGCTTATCTTATCTCAGCGGAAGTATAGAATAAAATTATTATTATTATTATTATTTTAAAATAACTTGGAAAGTTAACCTATTTGCATATACATATTGCACATTCTTTTTGAAGTACTTGAGTATCATACATATATAAGTATGTACATAATATCATGATTATCAATAAAAAAAAATATTATAATTTGAACCATGTAGCGGACTCCATCCCAAGTTTCACAATTCGCCATACCCAGCTCCACCGTCTTGTATCAAGGATTGCCGATAGGTTGCTTACCTACAGCATAGACGTAAGTCATGAACTTTCGCTCAGCAAGTACAACTATTAAACCACAAAACATTTCATAAATTATAATGCATGAACCATTTATGCTTTCATTGTGCTTTCTTATCTTAACATAATTTTTAGGGCCCTTACATAACATAAGTGTGCGTACCGTGGCGAGTAGCCATGGAGTGGTTGGGGCGGCTAGCCCTGTCCAACTCAAATCATGGACCAAACCAAACCTAGTGCAAGTCGGTATGACACAAGAAACCTTGTTTCACTTTATTCTCGAAAACTTGCTCTTACATACTTGAAAAATCATTTCGTACTTGAAATCTTTTCATGCTTTTAAACAGTTTCTTACTTGAAACTGGGTTCTCATTCTTACCACAAGATTTAACATTAGTGAGCATGCTTCATAATACTACAATAATCATATGCACTTCAACATGTATGCATGAGCTTGAAAATAAACAAGCAGTGAAAACATTTTTCGTTTATACTGTAGGCGGAGTTGTACTTACCACTTATGCTAAATCCTTAATCCTGAGTTCTGCCAAAACATGATAACAGGTTACCTTTCTGTTTTCAGAAAAATCGTAGGGTAAGAATCATTCTATCCTTTTATGATTCAAACTTACATTAACTAACTAAATCCTATAAACTTGGTTGTTAGTGAGTAGGATTTGCCTATGTTGAAAATCTTGTATGGAAATTGACCATACGCTGCACAGTCTTGGAAATCTAGTGTTTTCTTTAAAATCTGCTTTGAATTTCACAAAATTTCCTTCATAAAAGTTGTAGGCAACATCAAAATCTAAAATTTTTGTTTTTGGTCAAAGCTTTGAATCTGTCTCTAACCTACTTGTTTCTTCATTTGAAAATTTTTGACCATATTCACTAACCCTAAAAATTGGTCTCGGGTTTTGATAAAAATAGAAGCCTTAGGAGCCTTATTTTTAAAACGGTCCTTGATGCCCCCTAGAATTTTCATTCCCTACAACTTTGCAGTTTTGACTTTTTCCAAATTCGGCCTCTAAGGGCCTCAAAATCCTGTTTCCAGAAAACTGTCCATTTAAATCCGAAAGTGGCAGATTTCAATCAAACAAGTTCTTATGAAAAATTACGTACATACTAACTCGAACAGTTAAAACCGTGAGTCTATAACAAGCATGCAGGGCATTTCATAATATTTTTGTGATCATTCTTTCATTTCTTATTCATATCATCTTTGTGCAATCCCAAATGGTGATCCATACCAATTTAGGGTTTTTAGGGTTTTCTCAAACCCTAATTGCAACATAACACATCATTTTTCTTATTCATTCATAAGACATTATTTTTTAGTATAAACAGACATAGCAAACAAGTAATAGGCATCCTTACAGCCTATTAACTTCTAACTCAAAAATCATAAACTTGCATCAAATCATAACTAGAGATCATCATCTCTTACTTAAGCAAAATCAAGCATTTACCAAAAACCCTAGTGCATGAAATTAAAAAGTGAGCTTATGCTCATACATTTCCAATACATAAATACACTTAAATCTTAAACCCAAAACTTGATTGAAGAATTATAGGGTAAAAGGATTACCTCAAACTTCAAGAAAGTGGATCTAGGCTGTGGTTGAAAAGTTTTTCCCTACACACTCTCAACACCAAAACCAGCCTCTAACTCTTGCTCACTTTTCTTCTCTTTTTCTTTTTCTTTTTTTTTTTTTTTTTGGTTTGGTTCTTTAGGGAGAAGATTAAAGAATGAGCTGCACACCTAGGGTTCACTAAACAAGTACAATTGAATCCACTTCCACTTATTTATAGGTGAAGATTAGATTCATTTTTGAAGCTCCTAATTTCTAGAATTGCACAATGATCTTTAGGAGCGCACAATTTTTACTCATAGGTCCCATGTGGTGGCCGGCCATGCTTGACCTAGATAGCCAAATAAGCAAGGCTAGAGGGTTACTCATCAAACTTAGAAGCATGACATGTCTATTCCTTATGGTGGCCAGCCATATGTGTAGAATCATGCTTGCTCTAGCTAGTCAAGTAAACAAGGCTAGCAAGCTTACCAAAGCTAGTAATGCCACTTGTCAATCCTAAAACTTTTAGGAAAAATTCTTATTTCTAAATTGCCTATTGATCCTCAAGAGCAAATATTTGCTTAAGAACCCTTATGTGTTGGCCGGCCAAGCTTGCTTAAACTAGCAAAGTAAGCAAGGTTAGGGGGCTTGCTCATCAGGGTTAGAAGCATGAGGTGTCCTCTCCTTGTGGTGGCCGGCCATGTTGTGCATGCCTTAGCTAGCCAAGTGAGCAAGGCTAGGAGCTTGCTCATCAAAGCTAGTAGCATGTGGTGTCCTCTCCTTGTGGTAGCTGGCCATGTTGTGCATGTCTTAGCTAGCCAAGTGAGTAAGGTTAGGAGTTTGCTCATCAAAGCTAGTAGCATATGGTGTCAAACTTTCCATAAGCCACTTATTTCCTTATTTGTCTATGAGTCCTTAAAAACACAATCTTTACTTGTGTATCACAAGAGGTGGCCGGTCATGACATGCAAAATAAAGGGACATTGAGACACAACACATAGCCAAGTAAGCAAGGCTACAATGCTTACTTAGCAAGGCTAAAAATGTGAGGTGTTAAGTTCTAATAAGCTTCAATTTTCATAATTTGCATAATGATCCTTAAAAATAAAATATTTAGTCATAGAATCATAAGGTGGCCGGTTCTAGAAAGTCCATGTGGAAGAACATGGTTAGGTGAATTTTGATTCACCAAACCCTAACTCATTTCTTTGGTTTCCAACCAAGTTAACCAAGCTTGCAATTGGTCATTGGTTTAGTTGGATTTGAAACTCTAGTTAGAAAAATCTATAACTCCAAAAATTTTCATATTTATCTATAATCACATAATTTTCTCAAAATTACACATTGACCCCTAAAGATAAGGATATTTGCACTTTAGTCCATAAAAACAAAATATTTTACACATAAGTCCTTATGACGTGGCCGGTTCTAAAAGAGGCATTTGGCTTCTAAATTCTTGCTTAGCCATCCTTTTAATGCTCTCTTAATTTTTCTAAACATCCATACTGCTAATAATATTGTAGTTTCGTTTTAACCTTGCCTTAGGTTATTTCAGTCAAACGTTGACCGACATAGGATTCACAAACCCTAATTACACCTTTTCCGCAAAAGGCTTCATACTTGCATGAATAATTTATCATCGAGTCTTAAAACATTACAAGGACTCAATAATGCTCTGATAACTCAGATCAAGCATTTCACATAGACATAGAGATTACAAACTTTGATTCCTTAAAAAGGAAATCGTAAAGTTATAGAAAGTTTGTTTATTACAATGAAACTAACCCGAGCTCTTGGACCAATACTTTCCTAAGAACCAAGTCGCTTGTCCTGAAAATTCTTGGTTGGAATTTCCTGTCGTAATACCTAGTAACCACATAGTCACATGCGACAGTCCGAATGAGTGGTCCTTTTCTCTTCTCTTCGACAAGTCTAGTTCAGGCATTAACTACTCGGCGTTGCCCTCTTTATTGTAATCCTCAACACCGAGACTCAGTAAGCCCACTTCAACCAGAATGTAAGCCCACTTCAAAAGGGGTTTTCTCAGTTGCAGTACGCTTAGTGGTCCAGTATGCCCATATGACCTTGGATAATTTGTCAATTCAAGCACCCTTATGCTTTTTTAGATTTTCTTCAGTTTTTCTTTGATAATCTTAGTGGTGGCTTTTACTTGACCATTGCTTTAGGGGTGCCTAAAAGAGGAAAATACTTTCTTTATCCCAAACTGTTCACATAAGGCAATGAATTTTGGATTGTTGAACTGCTTCCCATTATCCGTAACTATGGTGTGTGGGAACCCAAATCTATAGATAATGTTTTTTCACAGGAAGCTGGTACACTTTGCCACCATCTGCTGGACCAGGGGTTCTACTTCTATCCATTTGGTGAGATAATTTATGGCTACCAGGCAATATCTGAGCTGCGACATGGCCATTGGTAATGGTCCGATTAGGTCAAGAGCCCATTTGGCAAATGGTCATGCACTTACAACGGAGGTAAGCTTTTTGGGAGAGGACTTGATCATCTTAGAAAACTGTTGGTACTTGATAAATCTTTTGGTAAACTCCATAGTGTCCTTATTCATGGTCGGCTAATAATACCTTTGATGGAGGCATTTGAAGGAAATGACCTTCCCTCTAAAATGGTTTCTGCACACCCCACTGTATATCTCTTTCATTAGATATTCGACTTCAGCTGGCCTAACACATCGTTGATACACGGCAGAATGCCCTCTACCGTACAACTTCCTATTGATCAAAGTGTACTTTGCTGAGGTGCTCCTGATCTTACGGGCTTTTTTTTTGGTCCTTTAGTAGCTGGGTTGTGGCGAGGTAATTGATGATCGGATCCATCCAGGATGTCTTCTACTCAAAGCAGAGGACCTATTCTTTCTGTTTAATTCTGGGCTGGTTGAGCCGTTCTATCGAAAAGGAGACAAAACCATCCACGTCAATCCCCGAGGCTAGTCATGCCAAGGAAACTGTTTCATTGTTCTTGGACCGAGGGATCCCGGTTACTAGGTGACTTTTGAATTGGTTAAGCAGGGACTTGACTTTTCCCCAGTACTTGCCTAGTCGTTCTTCTTTTGCTTAGAACTCCCCGGTCATTTGATTAATGATTAGCATCAAGTCGCTAAGGACTTCGATGACTTCTACTCCGAGTTCTCATGCTAGGTCTAGACAGACTATTACTGCATCATACTCCACTTCATTGTTGAACGCCTTGAAGTTGAAGCAGAGTGCCTGGCTGGTTTTGTACTGGTCCAAGCTCACGAGTACTAACCCTGCCCCGGAGCCCCCCAAGTTAGAAGACCCATCCACAAACAATTTTCGCCGTTTGATGCCCTGGTCAGGTGCTCTACTACCTTCCACTGCGGACGCATTTACGTTCTTCTCCACGTCCCCCAACGTAGGTCCGGGAAATCCTATGAACTCAATCATGAAATTGACCAACACCTGAGCTTTGATTGCCGTATGGGAAACAAAATCGATGTCGAACTCCCCCAATTCTAGTGCCTACTTTACAATCTACCCTGATAGTTCGGGGTTTTGTAGAACCTAGCGTAGTGGGTAACTGGTCGGGATGCGGATAAGGTGCCCTTGGAAGTAGGGTCTCAGCTTATGGGCCAACGAGATCAATGCCAAGGCGAGTTTTTCCAAGGGAGTATATCTTCCTTCAGTCCCTTGGAACGCCTTCCTACTGTAGTAGACCGGAGACTATACTTGTTCTCTTCTCTGAGCAAGACTAAGCTGATTGCCTTCTCGAACATCGCGAGATACACGTACAGTACTTCCTCGGGAGAGCTTGGAAAGGCCTCTTCACACTCGCTGTCCCAGTTGATCTTGCCCTTGCCTTTGAGCATTTGGAAAAATGGGTGGCACTTATCGGTGGACCTGGACATGAACCGGGAGAGGGTTGCTACCATCCCAGTCAACCTCTGGACTTCCTTGATGTGCACGGTGGTTACAATTCCATTACAGCTTATGCCTTGGTAGGGTTAACTTTGATGCTCCGGTGGTTCATCATGAATCCAAGGAATTTTCTGGACTCCACGCCAAAGACGCATTTGGCGGGGTTCAACTTCATGCGGTACTGTCACAAAGTATCGAAGCAATCCTGGAGGTCTTTGACGTGGTCACTTACGCATTTGCTCTTTACTAGCATATCATCCACATATACTTCCATGGACCTTCCTGTGAGTGGGGCAAACATTTTGTTCACCAGCCATTGGTAGGTCGCCCTAGCATTTTTTAGGCCGAATGGCAAGACCTGGCAGCAGTACAACCCTTGCTCTGTGGTGAACGCGATCCTGGCCTAGTCGGCTCGACTTAAAGGGATTTGATTGTACCCCGAGTAGGTGTCCATGAAGCTAAGCAATTAATGCCCAACGGTCATGTCAACTAGTTGGTCTATCCGGGGAAGGGGGAAGCAATCCTTTGGACAGGCTTTTTTCAAGTTCGTGTAGTCTATATTAACTCGTTACTTGCGATTGGCTTTCTTTGCTAAGACCACAATGGCCAACCACTTCGAATAGGTCATTTCCCGGACAAAACTCGTAATGAGCAGCTTCTTCACCTCCTGGTTAATGACTTCGTACCTTTCCGGATTGAAGGCTCTCCTCTTTTGGACCACTGATTTGTGCTTTGGGTTTACGCACAATTAATGGCACATGACGACCGGGTCAATTCCGGGCATGTCCTCATGGGACCACGTGAAGACATCTGTGTGTTCCCGTAGGAACTGTTCTAGCTCTGCTCGGATGTCCGACCAGAGCTGTGACCCAAGCATCATTGTCCTCTCCGGGTAGCTTGGGTCTAGCTGTTACATGATCAGGTCTTCTACAAAGTGTGCTCTGACCTCCTTTTCGGGCATCCGAGGGTCTAGGCCACTCAAGGGCTTGATCTCACCATTGGGGATGTCAATCTTATCTATCTTAAAGATAGTGGTCATGATGACTAGTTGAGAAGCCTTACGACACACTTTATTTACAACCTCCATATAGCATTTTTTATCCCCCTCCTGGTTCCCTTTAAAGACCCCAATGCCATTCGCAATGGGGAACTTCATAATCAGGTGATAAGTCGAGACCACTGCCTTGAGCGTATTTAGAGTCGGCCTTCCCAAAATAATGTTGTAGACCGACGATCGATTCACAACAAGGAATTCCACCATCCGGGTTACTCTCTCAGACCCGTCCCCGATAATAACCAAGAGGCGAATAGTGTCGACCGCTTGGATGCACTCGAACCGATATAGTGGGGTCTGGGCAAGCGTTAACACAACCCCATCGATCTTCAGTCTGGTGAATGCGTTCATAAACAAAATGTCGACTGAGCTTCCATTGTCAATTAGGACACGACGAACGACATTGTTTGCTATTCGAATTTCCCCGACTAGCATATCATTGTGTGGGTGAATAAGCTTATCGGCCTCGTCATTGGTGAAGGCAATCAAAGTACCATCCTGACGGTAGATTTTCACGTTGTGCTCCGCCATGTTTATGTATTCTCCGCATGCAACTTGGCTGGCTTCTCGGACATAACATCTCCGGCTACTCACGGTGTTGCCAGTGGTAGTCCCTCCAAAAATTGTGAAGACAACATGCTCGGACTCTGTGGCAGTCGTCCAGTTACTCAGTCTTGGGTTTGAATATGGTTAGACCGGAGCGGTTGTAATGACCAACTTTTTGACGGACTCGTGATTTCATTTTATATCAAGGAAATCTAAGTCTGTAACGTGTATGCCTGTGTGAAATAAATGATCAGATTTATTAGAAAATGTTTGAGTTCTTATAAGTTATAAGACTCAATGATAGTATGAGGCATTTTGCTGAAAAGGTAGAATCCTGATTTATGACTTTGTTCTGGTCTATGTATGACCAAGATAACTCATGACTTGAATAAGATGGTACTATAGTGTAATAAGCAGTATAATAATTATATTGTGTCTGACCGTCATTGCAGATACAGAATGAAGAATAAAGAATGAGATCACTTTAGAAAAGTCAGGAATAATATTTGGAGTAAGGAGACTAAGTAGTTTCAAGTCCTAAGAAAAAACCATACGCAATCCAATTAAGTGCAAATGAATTCTAGACTGCAATCCAGTATTACAGTACTGTTAATAGTTAACATAGTATTAGTATTATCTGGATTATTAAGGAAATAAATTGCATATTGGAAGGAGTGCCAAACATGACCCTAATTGGAGGGTACCTTATTAAAGATAATTATCCAATTTTGAGAATTTTTGGTAATTATGGAAATTAGTGGATAATTATGAAGAAATTTTTGTTGCTCAAGCTTACACATAGCCGGCCATTAAGGGGCATAAAAGGTAAAAATTTTGTATTCAAGGCCAATTAAGTAATTCAAGGAGAATTTTAGAAAAAAAAAAAAATAATTGTGAAAATTTGGGGATTTTTCACCTATAAATAGGGGTTGGGTGTAGAAGAAAAACCGTTTAGTTGGACCCTCAAATTTTTGGTTCTCTTTCAACTTTCCTCTCTAACCTTAGGAAGAAAAAAAAAAAAAAAAAAAGACAGAGGGAGATAAAACAAGTGGCCCGTTGTGATATAGTAGTGGTAGAGCAAAATTTTTCTCATTCCAAGACCTAGAACAACCTTCCAAACTTTAGACGTATTTCTCTTAACCCTCTAAGAATTTCATTAAAGATTTATGTGTATTTCAATTTTGGGTTGTAAGAGCATAAGCTCATGTCTCTTTTCATATGTTATGGTTTTTATATGGTTGATGATGATAGATTCATGCTTAGGATATCTTGAATTCTAGCTTTAAGCATGAATTTAATTTTTATGCTCTAGAATGGGTTTTATTATTGCATGTGATCACCAAGTATTTGTGGATATGTCTTCACATATTTGAATATGGATGATTTATGAATGATGATGACGATGATGTGTGTGTATTGGTTAAGAATGTGACGCCCCCTTACTACGTATGGCTGTCACTCCTTACTTTACTTACTTACTTGAAAATTTGGGGATTTTTTTTTTTTTTCTCTTGACTTTCTTAAACATACATATATATATATTTTTCATTTTGAAACTTACTTGTAAAACATTTGTCTTTAGTAAGACCTCATTACTACTTAAGTAAACGTTTACTTAAGGTGTTTAGTTCCAAAATACCATAAAGCATAATTTGTCTTTATCATACATGCTTCTATACAAAAACTTCTTTACATCAAAAGATTTGCGGAAACAATGCGTAGTGGTATCCATACCGCCTTCGTCTACCGCCACATCGCTCCAACAATGCCCAACATTAAGCTGTGGGTTTCTTACCTACAGTATGAAATATAACTTGATGAGCTTTCGCCCAGTAAGCACAAACAAAAACTCACAAAACATTTAAATCATCATGAAAAACATTCATTTATCATATGCATATGCGTGAACCAATTATGTTCCATTTATGCATTTCATTTACTTTCTTATCTTTCTTATGGGCCCCCTTAGTGTACGTACCTTGAAATTATAGCGCGCCTCCCAGTACAGTTAGATGGGGTTGCAAGCCCCTAACTGCACCAGGGAACACAAGTGATTACACCCTCTTACAGAATCGAGGAGGTGAATCCGTGACTTGTATATAAAAATCCTCCACCTTGGGGAGGTTGGTACGACACCTTACTTGTGACTTCTTACCATGTTATTTATCTTTAGTGATCACACCATATGATGTCACTATATGATAACATACTTTGTATCTCATTAATAACATGGCATGGCATTCCTTTCATTCATGGCATTTGCAAATATGACATTTTCATAAACATGGCATTTTGCAAATATAGCACTATTATAATCTTTTACAAAAATAGCACTTTTTATCAACATAGCATTTTACGAAAATAGCACCTTTTATAAACATGACACTTCGCAAAAATAGCACCTTTTCATAAACATAGCATTCTACGAAAATAGCGCATTTTATAAACATGGCATTTCGCAAAAATAGCACCTTTTCATAAACATAACATTTTACGAAAATAGCGCATTTAATAAACATGGCATTTCGCAAAATAGCACTTTCATAAAACATGGCATTTCATAGATATAGCACACAACATATTGCAGCATATTTAAAAACCACATACTTGAACATAATTTACTAGTTTTCATACTGCAGGTGAGGTTTGTACTTACCTCTAGTGCCGTGTTCCTTTAGAATTGCGTCCTTTCAACCGTCGGCAACCGCAATTCACTTCCTGATATATCCAAAATATAGGATCAGGATCTTTTCGTACGGTGTTGGTGACCTACCAACACTCATATTTACTTTTGGTTGTATGTCCCCTATTCATAAAATCCATCTAGGCCATTTTTATCCCTATTCTTTATTGGACTTGGATAATTCCTTATGAGGTTACATTGGGTAACCTTTTTGGTTAGAACCTTGTTCTCTTATTGGGCTTTGCTCATATATCCATGCTATTGGGTTATTCTCTTGAACCCATTAGATCTTAGCCCAATACACATGTGGGTATCCCTTAGGGTTATGTTGGGTAACCCTTAAGGTTAACCTTGATTAACCTTGGGTCAACCTCTTGTCAACCCTTGGTTATCCTTGGGTATGTAACTCGGATCTAATATCCGGTTACCGTTCGTAATCGGCTTGTTTACCAATTTTTACTATAACTTCCTCTTCATTATTTTTGGAAAATCTTGTGCAATTTACTTCCCAAAAATCCTTCATTCTTCTTATAAAAATTCTAACTCCTTTTAGTTAGAAAATTCATTAGCTTAATTTTATTATTTTCTTTATCTTACAAATGTTTGGTTGAAACCCTCTTTTTCTTCTCTTTATGGAAAAGTGTGAATTTGAAACCCGAGCCCCTTTAAAATTTTGGTTTTCGAAACAAATCTTTTATAAAATCATTTGGGGTCGGAAACCACCTTTGGAATGGTTTCCGATGCTAAAATGACCATTTTGGAACACTTCATTACTTTTCTAGAAGAGATTTTCGTGAGATTCATTTGTTGGTTTTCGGACACTCTGCGCGCCTCTCACAAAACGCGCCCAGTTTAAAAATCGGCTCGGAATCTGAAAAACTTTTCTTCATGAAAGTTGTAGCTATCGAAAAATGCTAGAACTTTCATGTTTTGCACAAAATCTAGTTCGGCCTAGATCAGTACCAGTTTTTATTTGAAAACGGGTTAAGTCTGGAAAACTGTGTGGAGAACGTTCCAGAGTTCAGCCACGGGTTTCGAGTAAAACGAAGGCCTTTGGAGCCTTATTTCGCGATTATGTCCGCGCTGTCCTCTAGGAAAAGTTGTTCCGAACAACTTTCGTGTTTTAACTTTTACCTCATTCGGCCTCTAAGGGCACGATATTTCCATTTTCCAGAAACTGCTCAGGTTCGAACCCGAACTGGCAGTGTTGAGTGTTGTGTTCGGTTTACGTCTTAAGCTAGCATGCAATAAGTGGATTGCCTTGGCAGATTTTTGGCCTAACCTTATGGGACATACAACCTATCTTCTAGCATGAAAAATCCATCATTTTCATGCACAAATTTTTGAAGCAACAAGCATAGAAAAAAAATTAGCCAACCAACCCTAACCTATCAAGCACATACACACCAAAAATAGGGCCGAAAATTAAATGGACTTATGTCCTTACAAACCATTCCAAGTCATCATTAAAAACCTTAAATAAAGCTTAGATTTGAGGAGGTTTAAGAGATTTTACCTCAACCCAAGTTAGGGTTTTGAAATCCCAAAATCTTCCTTGAAGAATCACCAAAATTTTCTCTCAATCTCCTCCTTGCTTGGCTCACGGGTTTGACACAAAGAAATGAGATCCAAGAGATCTTTTTGTTAGCTTTTTTTTTTGTCTCAAAACCGTGCATGAACAAGGTTGAAAACCTCCAAAAATTTTCAAGAGTTACTCACCTCTTTTTCCTATTTCTCTCTTGCTCTTGGTCGGCTTCCTCTTGGTGGATACACCAAAATCTTCTCACTTTCTTGCTCCCTCTCTTGTTCGGCCAATACACTCAAAAGCTCACCAAATTTTTTTTCAAATTCTCTCTAGCTCTCCTCTCTCTCTCTCCCACGGATTTGGCTTCAAAATTTCTGAAGAAGAATGCCAAAAGTTGGCTGCATTGAGAAGAGAAAAAGGTGGGTTTGCTTGCCTTGAATCAAGGCTTTAAGTCTTGTCTTTCTTGTCCAAGCTTTTAGCCAAAATCTAGGGGATTTTGGAGTGGGTTTGCAGCCGGATTTGGGGAGAGAAAAAGGGAGTGTAAGGGCTGTTAGTGGGGGTTGTTGGTAGCTGAAAATAAGGAGAAGAAAAGACATGAGTTGGTGTCCTTTGTTTGGTTGAACTTTGGTTGGACATTTGGTTACCCAAACCAAACTAGTTTCTTTTCTTTTCTCTTCTAGTTGGCCGGATCTAATGGGGTAGAGGGTTGCCATCACATTTCAATTTTTGGTTAGGGAATGGTGATGTCATTACAAGGACATCATCTTCCACTAACTCTTCTAAGGCCTTGTTTGGCCATTTCGTCCTTTCGCGGTTCCTTTCGTGCTCTACAGTCATTTCCAACACTGTGATGAGCATTTTTATTTTATAATTTGATCCAAAAATTATTCCATTAAATTTTTGGACCAAAACTCTCTTTCTCCAATTTTTCGGAGACCTTTTTGCCCTTAAAACGATTTCGGTGTGCTTGATCTATCTAGGGTGGATTTACGGCTTATAAAACTCCATTTTCGGAGATTCTTTTCATATTTCTTCATCATACTTGTAAAGTCGACGTTGTGACCCGTCCCGGTCAAACTTTGACTTTTTGGTCAACCCTTTGACTTTTTTGGTCAACCCTTTGACTTTTGGTCAAACCTTTGACTTTTGTCAAATTTCATCCTTTTTCGTTCTTTTTCCTTTAAAAACTTCGTTCTTGGCTCGTAAAACATTAATTGAGTCTCAAAATCATTAAATGAGGACTCGAACATCGTTTGGAACAAAATCATGAATTTCTCATTATTATTCATAATTTTTCATACATCACATCATAACACATAATTTAGACTCTAATTCCTTACGAACGAGGAGATTACAAGTCTACAAAAATTTCGGGTCTTACAAAGAAAGTAACCTAAACATACAACTTAGTAAGCTAGTGAGATTATCCATATTGTGTTTTTCAAGTAAAAAGATAAGTGTATGATTAAGTGTTATGAACGAATCCAACGTGCTGCATGTTGATGTAGGCTCACAATTTCGACCATTTGAGGTAGTGTGTGTGAAATTTTAAACGAAAACCAACCAACTACAAAGCTGTCAATTTTCAAATTTTACTAGACAGTTTTTCTGGAAACCTGATTTTGAGCTCTTTAGAGGCTGAATATGGAAAAAGTCAAAACTGCAAAGTTGTAGAAAATGAAAAATCCCAAGGGGCAGCATGGACAGTTTTTGAAAAAGAGGTTCCAAAGGCCTCTGTTTTGTTGAGTTTTCGAACCTGGCCGGTCCCAGTTTTATGCACAGCCAGTAATGTTCAAATGGAAAAATGGATAAGTTAAAGGAAGAATTGAGTTTTGGGTATAAAGCAAAAGTTTTAGTTTTGATGAGATCTACAACTTTCATGAAGAAAACTTTTTCAAATTCTTAACGAATTTAAAGATAAAAACTGGATTTCTAAAATTGTGCAGAATACATGAAAATTCCTGCACAAAATTAAAAAGTAGTTTTCAAAGTTTTACAGTTTTACAACTTCTTTAAAAAAGAAACTACGGTTTTATGAAAAATAGTTTTAAAAGGTTTCAATCCAATTAGAAAGTTCACAAGTAATATTTAAAAGGTAATTTTTAGCAATAAATCAAGATAATACTTGATTTACGAAGTCAAGATATATTTTTCGAGAGAACAAGGTATTTTAAGCAAAAAGGATAAGATAGGCCAAAGTTACTTAAAAATGTAAGTAACAATTATATGACAGATAGTAATTAGTTTGGAGACCAAACTAGGATCCAAGGAAATAAATAGTAAGCCCAAGTCTCTTAGAATATGGTAACAATTACATGACTATGGGTAATCGGATAGAATACCAATTTATTATAATAAAGTTTGTATATGATTATCAAAAGTAATCAGATTGGATACCAATTAAGTATGTCATGGTTTATGTTAACAGGAGTGTAACCTGTTGTTGTGCCTCGTTGAATGATAAACCAAGAACATTAGATAACTTATAAGTACAACTCCGCCTACAGCATAGGCAAAATATTTTACTACTTTGCATATTTTTCAAAGCTCATGCATTAATGTATGTGATGCATATGATTTATGTTTTATTATTGTGACATCATATAAGCATGCTGACTAATGATAAATCACATGGTAAGAATAAGATCATGTTTTAAGTACGAAACTGTTTTTAAGAAACTGTTTTCATGAAACTGCTTTCAAGTAAGAAATTGTTTTCAAGTATAATGTTAAACAAGTTTCCTCGTGTTGTACCGACTTGCCACGAGGGCGGGTTTGGTCCATGGTTTGAGTTGGACTGGGCTGGTCACTCTAATCACTCCATGGCTGCGCACCATGGTGCAAACACTCATGTTACATAATGGCCCAAAAATATGCTAACCTCAGAAAGCATAATGAAAATATAATTGGTTTATGCATTCTTTTTATTGGAAATGTTTTGCGGAAGTAAAGTAATACTTGCTGGACGGAAGCTCATAACTTTTGTTTATGCTGTAGGTAAGCAGCCTACTAGTAATGTGTGATGCAAGACTGTGAAAGAGGGCACAATGGACTGCGAAACTCTGGGCTGGACACCGTCGCGCATTTTGAAAATATATATATATATTGAAATGTTGGTATTATGTTATGAAAGTTTGATGGTACTGATATCTAGTAGTTAGTATATTTTGTAAATGTATTAAGATGATTTAAAAACTTAGTACTTGCCTTGATCAAGTACATATATTTGAGTATGAAATTAAATTGGGATTTAAAGTAAGTTTTGAAAAAAAATTTCTATATTTTTACATAGGATAAGAGTAAGTTTTTACGTGAGGTAAGTACGATAACGACCTATGTAAGGTGGGCCGTTATAGTGGTTCTGATGACTGCGCCTGTCGAGGTAATGATCTTTCACATGAATTCCCACAAGTGACTGTCTCGGATCAGCTATTCAATTTGGTCGCGTAGTTGTATGCAGTCCTTCATCTCATGGCCGACGTTTTTATGGAAATTACAATACTTGTTTTGGTTCCTTCTAGCACGGTCTGCTCAAAGCGATGGTGGATCTCGAAGTATCCTCTTACCAAAAATCTGATTCAGGACGTGCTTGACGGTGGCAACAAATGAGGTATATTGACGAAATCTCGTCTCCAGCGTCTTTGGCCCTGGGGTAGCTTCGACCTTGCCACCATCTGTGGTGACAACCTTCCCCTTCTTTGGTCAGTTCTAGTCCATTACATTCTTATTCGACCTCCTCCCGAGAAGTCGTTATTGTTCTCTAGGTACCAGGCCCTGTCCCCTTATATACTCATCCACTTCGGCATACTTCCTGGCAATCCCCCTTAAATGCATGAAGGTTGGTTGGACTTTATAGGCGATTGTTTAAACCAGCCTTCTATCCTTGACACCTTCTCGGAAAAGCTTATTCAGGGTGTCATCAAAATAACTCTTTATTTGCATAATGACCTTATCAAAGTGGTCAAGGTATTCTCTCAATGGTTCCCCTTCACCTCGTTTGATTCTAAACAGGTACAAGGTCTTCATCTTCCGAGACTTTGTGCCTAGGAACGTTGTTATGAAGGCATCAACCAGTTGTTTGAATGAATCTATTGACCCGGGCATTACCCTTGGATACCATTGCCAGGCTGCTCCATTCAGAGTCAAGCAGGCCTACTACTCATATTACCATGAGGGTTCATTCCATCCACTGATAAACCAAGACGTAGATTCTGTAGTTCCATACTAAATTTAGGATGATCAGTATCAAAGGTCTTCCATTGTGGTGCGTCGACTAGATGTCTAAGCATGCCATCTTTAACACGTTTATCATGGTACCAAGTCAAATTCTTGGCATGATCGGCATTGCGGAATAAACGACACAGACACGGCGTCGAAGGAATGTACCATAACACATTGGCCAGCACTCCGTTGCTACCATTCGTTGGCTTCTTGCTCTTCTTCCATCTTGACTCCTTACAAATCGGGCATTCATCCAAATCCTTATACTCAGTTCGGTAAAGTGCGCAATCATTTAGACATGCATGAATTTTTTCATATTCCATTCCCAAAGTGCTCAACGTCTTCTTAGTTTCGTACATACCAGCCGGTATTTTTATTATCAACTGGTAGTATTTCTCTTAGAAATTCTAAAAAAACCGTGAAACTAGAATTTGTCCACTCTCCCCAAGCCTTCATGTTCCATAATTTGATCAATGCGGACAATTTCGTAAATTTAATACACTCGTCATACAAGGGCATCTTGACATCGTTCATCATTGCATCAAATAACTTTGGACAATGCATAAACTGTTCTTCCAAATCATTAACCATATCAAACAAATTATCTCCTGCATCTTCCTCAACAATAGGTTCTTTTCCTTTGTTCTTCGATGTTGGATTCAAACACATTTCACCGTGTAAATACCATATTTGGTACGAACAAATTATCCCATGAGCAAGCAAATGTCTTCTAACTTCATTAACTGAATAAGATCTATGATTTCCACAATCCACACAAGGACATTGAATCTTACCATTCTTCATGTCAGTTTTGCCAAATGACAAAAATTCTTCAACATCATCTTGATATTTTCTAGTCAATCTATTAGCCCACATCCATTTTCGATCCATTTGCAAAAACCCGACCTAAATTCAAATTAAAAATCTTACAATTCATTCAATAATCAAGTTTTTGCAATTAAAATAATACATATATATTAAGCTTTCGAAATAATTTTACACAAATCATACTTTACAAAAAAAAAAAAAAAAGGAGATTTTACTGTTTAGATATCTAAAACCTCTACAATAATTCATCACAAAATAAATAACTCAAAAGAAGAGTAAGTAATAATCACTACTTACTATAAGAGAGTGTTGGTTTGGTGGACGGTGACAGTGGAGGATGTGGTTTCGCCGGCCCCTATAATGTTTTTCGCGGCTGCGGAACAGTTCTGTAAGATGAAAAGAAGGCTGCTACTAGGGGTAATAAAAACTGTACGATTACACGACGGTTGATCGAAATCGTCGTGCAATAGTTGGATTACACGACGGTTCTATAGAACGGTCATGTAGAACCGTTGTGTAATCACTATGGATTACACAACAGTTTTATGAACCGTCCTGTAATCATTAGATTACACGACGATTCTGGTTCCTTGAGAATCGTCGTGTAATCCCCAAGTTGCACGACGGTTTTATAAACTGTCATGTAATCACCGGATTACATGACGGTTCTTTTTCAACCGTCGTGAAATTCTTAGTTTACACAATGGTTTTGTGAAACCGTCGTTTAATCTCCGTCGTGTAATCACACTTTTGTAGTAGTGTTAATAATTGGTTTTCGTTAGGATATCAAAATCGGTTATTAGAAATATTTTTAAGTCGGTAATTGGAAGAGGAAGTTAAACACATTAGGGTACTTGGCTTATAAACTAGGAGAATTAATTAGTAATAAATTGACAATAAAATGGCATAATTGGTGGCTAGGCAAAATTGAACCTCTAGAAGCTTTTTTCCATTGATTGTCTCGCCAAAAGTTATTTGATTTTCTTTTTAACTTTCATTTTTATTTTAATTTTGTAGTTGTTTGATTTGATTATTCTAAGTAAAATTAAGATTATTCAATTACGGTATTTAGTAAAAATTTGATAATAATCCTTGTGGCTACGACAATCTTTCCTCACTATTTTACTATAAAACTTGACCCTGTATACTTGCGGGAAATTAGCGAACTAGAAGTGTAGAATTGTGAACAACAAAAATTCTCAAACTTTATGTTATTCTATAGCTATATTAATTTAATATATAGAAGGATAAATTATGAAAATTGTACCATCGTTCGATTAAGTTGACTCCATCAAAGTAAACTTTTGAACCCATGAACGATCCTATCCTTCAAGACCAAGTTCTTTTACACCTTACATTCGTTGTTTGATTGAATGAACGGGTGGGCGTTCCTATTGAAGAATTGATTCACTTACTCGCTTTTGGTGTCTTTGTTTCGGTTCTCAACACATGAGGAAAAAAAAAAAAAAAAAAAGAGTGCAAAAGAGGACTCTTATCTCTTTGGGTTCTTTTTGACTAAAAGTCTAGCAACCAAAAATTTTGAACCAAAAAGTTCTCCTCTACCTTGATATAAATCGTATTTATAGAGTAAGATAGATTGCCCAAAAATTGCATTTGGAATTTTAGAATATTCTCAATATTTAAAATTAAGATCAATTCAAAATTGAAAACTAGTTATATTATATTCATAATATATATATATATATATATTAACCGTAAAGAAGGAAAACAGTTTTCCTTCTCTCCCTTTCTGTTTTACATATAATTATATATATATATTATAAATATTTAATTTAAAATCCAATTTTAAATATAAATATTTATAATCTCAAAAATAGAAAACTAGCAAATATCATTATGTATACTGGTGGGTCCCACCCACTAGCAGCATGCACATATATAATGGGTCTCACTCACTATGTCATCTAATTTTAATATTTAAATAATTTCCACTATTTAAATGACACAATTAATTCTCAATTAATTATTTGGGTAACAAATAAATATTTATGATAATAAAATAATAAAAATAGACACTCTCTTCTATATTTTATATCACACATTTAGTGAGCTAAAAATTCGATCCATCAAATACACTTTGTTCAATTGCTAACAAAGGCACTATGGGGAACAATGGACCAATAATTTCAAGCTCCTATAAATTTGATAACTAATCAAACTCTTTGATTAATGTATCAATTTTATTAATCCCATAATTACTTCACTAAAAACTTGGAACTATACTCTTGGAATTATAGATATAAAATTAGTCAAAGAAGAGTCATCCATTTGAGAAATAGCCATTACATACAAATCGATCATCCATAGATAATCCATAATTAGAGCAAGGTAAAATCCGTTAACTTCTCTAATTACATCTTGATTTTTGAATATCATTGATTCTCTAATGAATGATAAATTCATGAAGTTAATCACAAATTGAGCGCTCATACCATTCAAGTCCCGAATCAACATACAAGGGAATTGTTTATCTACTTCTTAAATAAGAAGAAATGGATCCAAACTTGTAATATTAACATTCGCGGCTACTTACTTCATTATATCTCCAAAATACAAGGAATAAGGTTTGATGTTCAAATCCGTACTGAGTAAATCAAAAGACATGATTTCATAAATAGGAGTCTACTAATAGCTCAAGATTAAGATCATTCTATATATGACAATCAGTTAATATGATTAAAATCCGCTGTACTTAACGAAAACTCTTAGCAATTCATATCACGTCACGTCCCTTATCCTACATAATCACATTATTCACAGTGTACTTATTAAATATCTTGTTACATTAACGGTTTGAATAAGACCATTATATTCTTAATGATAATGACATGCACTATTGATATTCAATTAAAGACTCCGTACTTTAATTGATTAATCAATTAAGTAATTGATTATTTATCACGGACCATTTTAATTATCATCTAGTATGTAACTCTTATATACACTATTTAAGGTCACATATATAATTATGAAATTTTAATGACATTTATTAAGTTACAAATATACATGAACATATAATTAAAATGAAATAAAATATTTATTTGTATAAATCGTAATAAAGTTGTAACATCATATGCTCATGGGCACTAATTCCAACAAGACCACCTCAAGAAGAGAGAGAAAAAGAAAAGAAAAAAGAAAAAAGAAAAAGAAAGAAAAGGAAAAAAGAGAAATATAAAGGTAATTTTGTCCTTGTCTTGTGTAAAAATGGGGTTATGTGTTTTTCTACCCAAGTGAAATTTTTGAATAATTCCACTTTAGAAGTGGTAGCTTTCAAATTCACCCCAAATGGTCTGGCCTGATCTATATATCACTTTTAGACCACTAAAAAGGTTCAGTCTACCAAATCTGACGATGTAACAACAGACCAAATCATGGATATCCCTACTAGATTACACCACAATTAGCAAAATTCAAATTCTTATACAAAGTTCCCATAAAAAAATATATATAAATAAACAATAATTAGTCTAAGTGGTCGTTGAACTCTTTAAGAAGTGACACTTTATTCTTTTTTTTTTTTTTTACTGTATTAATTCTAAACTCTCTAAAACGATGACCATTTGATCATTTTTATACGTTGACCACCCTAAACTCTCAACAACATGCAAGCGATGTTCATGAATTCTTGATCTCCGAGAAAAAGACCCTTTGACAGGTTCCACGTTCGACCCATTTAAAACTCGCCAAAATATTGACTATTTGACTCGTTTTCGGGTTAACATTTTATCGAACTGGTGGGGGGCGAACTAAAGGAAAACGACAAAATTCATTGGGTCTCTCGTTTTGTTCAGTTGGACTGAGACAAGAGTGGAGTGTTGGTAAAATAATATGAACAGAGTCAAGGTGATATGTGCCCATAAGCAAATGAGATGTATTATTTTGCCGATTTAATTTGAGGATTTTTTCAATATATTTTTGCATGCATGTTTAGATGCTTTATAAATATCGAAAATCCTAGATTATTTAAATGTAACTTTAAATATTGTATATAAGTGTTATATACAGGAGGATAATATTTAAAGTAAAATAATCTAAATCTGTCCGTAATTAAAAATTAAAGTTGGGATCTTTAATTTAAAATTACTAGCGCGGTTCATTACATTCTGAATGAAATGCTCTTATCCGGATTGTTAATAATGAGATTATTGGAATGAAAGCGCTTTATATAATTTGATTATATAGGACTGGAACACGATTAATTATGAATCTCTAATAATTTGCGTTGTCATATAGAGCATTCAAAATTAATCAATGATGGTCATATATGAATCGATCTTAATTCTGAGTAATTAATAGACTCCTATTTATTGTATCATATTTTTTGACATATCGAGTAATGACACAAATGAATAGTGTCAAATTCTTGGTATATTGGAAATATAATATGATAAGTAGCCGGGAATGTTAATATACAAGATGGAATCCATTCCTTCGTAAAGAAGTTAGATGGACGGTTCCCTTAAGTGTTGATTCGGGACTTGAATAATAAGAGCGCTCAATTTATGATTAGATCATAAATATATTATTCATTAGAGAATCAATGGTACTTAAGGAGAAAGATATAATTAAAGAGGTTAACGGAAAATACCTAGCTTTAATTATGAACCGTTTATGGAGGATTGATTTATATGTAGTGACTATATCAATGGGCAATTCAAATTCTTTGAATATAATTAGTTTTATAATTTTAAGAGTGCAATTCCAAATTTTTAGTGGAATAATTTGGAATTAATAATTTTGATATTTTAATTAAGGTGTTAATTAATTGTCAAAATTATTGGAGCTTAAAATTATAAAGTCCATAGTTCCTCTCAACGGCTCCATTAAATCATGTGAATATTATTTTATGTTGGGTTAATTTATTAATTTAGAATTGAGAATTCTATATTAATATTCATACAGCAAATTAATTAGATTAATTTGTATTTTAAATAATATGATTATTTAAAATAAATTTAAAATGGTTTTAAATTAAATATTATATAGTGTGGTAAGGACCACATCGTAGTTGTGCACCACAGGATGGTTCACATAAAATCCACAGCGTGTATGTGGAATTTTGAATCTTGAATTTTGAATTTTTGATAGATGTGGAAGAGAAAATAACAGTTATTTTATTTTGAATAGTTCAAAATTAAAAAAAAAAAACAAAAAAAGGTGACTGATTAGATTATGGGAGAGAGATATCTCTCCCATATCAAACATACACGCCCACAAGAAAGTGGGCGTGTTGCAATCTGTTCCACAAACAAAGAAGAAATGAATTAATTAATTAATTAATTTCATTAATTAATTAATTAAAAAAAAAGGGGAACGTTAGTTATTTATCTGTAATACTAAAAAGATGATACATTTGATGTATCTAAAGAAAAGGAAGATATATTTAATTCCTTTTTGACAGAGAAAAAGATATACGTAACTTTTCCTCAGAGAGTTTCTTCTCCTCTTCTCCTTCACTTTGTCTCATGAGTTGAGAACACAAAGTGAATCAAAAATTCAAGTGTGTGATCAAATCCAAATTCAGAAACGCCCACTCGTTTCCAGTTCATCGTGATTCGGAGAACGTTAAGAAAGAATTGTTGGTGTTTCGAAGGATTTGGAGTTCTCAAGAAAATTGGTGTTTTCCGAAAGATTTGAAGTACTTAAGAAGATTCTTGAAGGAGATCAAGAATTTCAAACGACCTAATCGGACAACGGTCAATCTCTAAACTTTCTTCTTAATTTATTCTATTAAATTAATATAAGTATTGTTGTCGGAAAAATTTTTGAGAAAAATTTTTATATGTGTGATTTGATCCATACCATGCTTCCGTTAAAATTTTTAAAAACTGGTTTTCAAAACCAGCAGGTTTGTGGTTATGGGCGTTGGTCTTGTTCATGGGTTGGTCTGCGACAGTCTCATCGGCTGCTTTTTTCGAGAGCCGGCAAAGAGGGAAATTGATGCCACCAGATCCTGCGACGGCGTCGTTTGAGCTGAATCGAGTTGGGTCTTCTGTCGTTTTCCCAGTCCATGGGAACGTATATCCCACTGGGTACGTGTTTTCCGACCGACAAGATAAATCAAAATGTTAGGATGACAAAGTTAATGCGTTGTTATGTTTTTCAATCTTTCTTGGAATATCTCTGTCTCAGACTTTTTGTTGTCTGAAAACATTAATAAAAAATTAAATTAAATTAAAGAAAAAAAAAAAGAAAAAGAAGAATGGTTAAGGGGAAGCAGGCTTTGTTGTTTATTGTTTATATGCGGATTTCTTCTTCTTCTAAAATCAGTGTTTATAGATGTAGCCAATTTTTCTCAGGGACAAAAAGGGGGAAAAAAAAAACGCTTCACTGTTGTGGTTTTGTTAAAGAAAAGTGAATTATATAGTGTGTTCTGGGGAAAAAAAAGAAGGGGTTGGAGGAAAAGGAAAATTGTAATACTTTTTTTTTTTCCCCCTTTTTCATTTGACTCTTTCTCGTGTTGGATCATGTCAACAGACTCTGCTCTAATATGATTTCTAGCCTGATTGTTTTCGGTTCAAGATCTCCAGAAATTTCAGTGCTATGTTTTTTTTTTTTTTTTTTTTTTGGGTACAAATCTCAACTTCAAAACTAACATGATTTCTTTTTTCCTTTTTTCCTTTTAATCTGTGTTATGTATTCCAGGCAATACAATGTTACCCTAACTATAGGTCAGCCACCAAAGCCATACTTTCTTGATCCCGACACCGGCAGTGATCTTACATGGCTCCAATGTGACGCTCCCTGTGACAATCGTACCTTTTCATATATGCACTTGAAGAGCGAGTTCTCCTTGCATTAGTAGTTGCTGATAGTTATTGAATGAGAAGCCTTTTCTGATATCAGTTACGCCCTCCCTCCCTTTAAATGTAAACAAGAAAGCGAGAAGCCTTTTCCAAATGATGTGGGATCAAGATAGATTAAAGAAAGAGAAAAGGAAGAGAAAACCCATGACGTTATAGGATTTCTCATCCTAGTTCTTTTCAAAGTCTTGCCATTTACTATGTTTTTGAACCATTTTAAGTCCTGATTTCGACGATTCATCTTATCCTGAATCCCAAAAGATGATAAATTGTTTTTTTTAACAGTTATCGTCTTCTTTACAGACGCCTCATCCACTTTACAGACTGAGCAATGACTTGGTCGGGTGTAGAGATCCCCTCTGCGTAGCCTTAAACTTACCTGAAAATCCTAAATGTGACCCCCCAGAGCAATGTGACTATGAGGTTGAGTATGCAGATGGTGGTTCCTCACTTGGTGTTTTGGTCAAGGATTCCTTCTATTTCAACTCTACGAATGGAGTCCGTCTTGCCCTTGGGTTTGTCAATTTTCTCCTTGATAACTTATAGAGAATGGACTGTAAAGTGATTTAATCTTGAGGAGTTCATAGTGAGAAGTTTCGGTGATATTTTTTGCTCCTCAATTAATGGTGATGCTAATTTAAAAGTGGTTTCTGCTGTTCCTCATTTTTCGATAGTTCATGTAGAGAATGGTCTTTCTAAAAGTAAAACAAGCTTTGTGTCCTTACTAAGTTCGCTTCATTTTGTTCTTCTGCTCCAGATGTGGATACGATCAACATTCCATTTCATCTAATCACCCCATTGATGGAGTACTCGGCCTTGGGAGGGGAAAAACGAGTACTGTATCACAACTTCATAGTCAAGGGTTGGTGCGAAATGTCGTTGGCCACTGTTTAAGCGGACGAAGTGGAGGGTTTCTCTTCTTTGGGGATGGCGTTTATGACTCCTCACGAGTGGATTGGACGCCCATGTCCCGTGATGACTCGTAATTGATTAATCCTTCCTAAACGCCATTTACCCATCCAAGGCATGGTATCTCAATTTAAGTTCATATCACTTGTTCGACTTTTACTACAAAAACTCTGTTCTTGTTGATTATGCAGAAAGCATTACTCACCTGGATTTGCGGACCTCAGATTTGACGGAAAGCCTACTGGTTTGAAAAACCTACTTACTGTTTTTGACAGCGCAAGCACTTACACGTATCTTACTTCTCAGGCTTACGAAACTTTAACATCATCGGTGAGTGCAAACGTATTCATGATTTACAGAAACCGGAAAGAAAAAAGCACCTGAAAAATGTATTATCTCAAAAGTTTTAGGTTCATTATGCACATTAAGAAAGAACAATGTCATTTCTACCGATTAAATTCTTGCTTTCATTTTCTTGGAAAGGGAATTTATATCCAAGTGCTCGAAAAGTTGTTCTAAATCAAAACAAATTTTGTTTATTCCATTGGTGGCATTGTAGGTGAAAGGAGAAATACCTAGAAAGTGTCTGACAGAAGTAGAAGCCTCAGAGGACCAAACTCTCCCACTATGTTGGAAAGGCAAAAGGCCGTTTAAAAGGGTGAGCGATGTCCGAAAATGCTTCAAGCCCTTGGCACTGGACTTCACAAATAGTGGCAAAACCAAAACTTACGAGTTGCCTCCTGAAGCTTATCTAATCATTTCAGTAAGCCTCACTTTTCTTGTTTTATCTTATGGATTCTATGTTTATATTCTACAAATATCACTCTGTTATATACAAAACTAAACGAATGTATTCTTTCAGTCCCAGGGGAATGTTTGCTTGGGAATTCTAAATGGCTCTGAAGTTGGGCTTGAAAAATATAATATCATTGGAGGTAAGTTTTCCACGTATATGTGATTAAATATTGCACTAGTTTAAAAATTACATATTTAAAAAATAGTAGTGATTTTGATTACTTTATTTTATGTCATTTCCGTGTCCGTGCATTCTATAATTATTTGTGATAATTAATAACAGACAGTGACATTGGAAAAACGAAACCAAAACAGAAGTCATATTTATAGTACATTTTCTATTAGTGCTATAAAAAAAGAAAATTAACCTTATTTGCAATCTTTCAGAACCCATTTGATTTCTCTCTCTAAAATTTTGATCTCTTGTCACTTCCGCAGACGTATCAATGCAAGATAAGATGGTGATCTATGATAACGAGAAGCAGATGATTGGATGGGTCTCAGCAAACTGTGATAAGCCTCCCAAAACAAGCTCCATCAGCTTCTGATGATATACTCTAGTAGTTTCCAATCCTTTATTTCAACGCCAAGTGGTTATAGAGCATCCCCAAAAGAAATAAAGTGTTTATATAATGGCCTCTTGTTGGTGTATATAACTATATGAATGTGTGTATCTATATCGGTGGGCATTGGGTATATAAATAAATAAATAAATAAATATATATATATATATATATATATTGATTTGTTTGGAGGGTGCTTTCTACTTGTGTTGATTGCTTTTATACAAACGTGAATAGTTATCCCAAATTTTATGGGAACTAGAATTGATCAAAATAATTATAATGATTATTTCTGAATGTTCAACTAGTGATAGAATTAATGAGAAATTTGATCAGCAGTTTTTTTTTTACACTTAATTAAAAGAAAGATCTGAATTTTTTTTTTTTTTGAAAATAGTCAACGGCCATTAAAATGGTTGATAAATTAACCAATTAGATCCTGTCTATCACTGATTGCGATAAATTATTCATTGGCATCGATTAATAAATATTAATAAAGTCAATTAGTTTTTATGAAAACGGTCATTTTGCTAATTCGATGAAACTACAATTATTAAAAAAATATACTTAGAAAAAAATTTAATTTCTCACATGTATCCTTAATTTTCTCATATATGTCCTACTAAACTTTACAATTTGAACTTTTTATTTTTAATTACCTACTTTATCCTTTTTAGACTTTAGTCTAAAACCTGTTGGTCGTAATGGTAGACAGAAAAAAGAAAAAAGATCATAATACAACTTGAAATTTTACACCAATTTCGTATGGAGTTATTTTATTTGTCATTGGTATACAACTTCAATAATTTAATTGTCGTCTCATTCAGCTAAATATTTAGCTTGCTTGTGTTTCGATGATTCATTTGTTCTTTTGTTATAATAAATTGATTTAACTTGTTGAGTATTAGCCAAAAGATATTTTAGTGGCAATGTTGAGAATGTGTGAACAAAAGTCCCACATTGACTAGATATGTAATTAAAAATGGGTTAAAAAGGGATAAAAGGTCATTACTCTATTTTTTCTCTCTCTCCTCTCTCTTATGTGCTAGGGTTTGCGCCATTCGTATTTCTCTCTTGAGGTCGGAGCCCCATGCCGCCTCTTGATTGATCACCAGACTACCAGTCCTAAAGATGATGTTTTGGACCCCATGATGATGGTTTTGGTAGGAGGGATGGTTTTATGGTCGGATGAGATGCGTTTTAGTCTTTTTGGTCGTGTTTGTTGGCTTGACACCAGAGGAATTATCCATGGTGTCTGGGGTTTTTCTCATTTTTGTTATTGTTATTTGTTTAAAATAAAGGTAATGGAATTTCCTCCTTGTGTTTTGTTGATATGTTTTTGTGCTTATTTTGTAATAATGGAGATGGTCTCCCCACGCTCTCATATTGTTTGGTTGTCCAATCCGCCATAATTAATGATCGATTGGAGTTTTCAATTGATTACAGTGGTTTTGTTAAAAGAGTCATCTATGTGCTCGATAATTGATATGTATTTTTGATTTCCTATGGTTGGATTTCGGTGCACGTTTTACTTCCTTGTGCGTTTCATTAGAATTTTTGGATTTCAGTGTACGTTTTACCTCATTGTGCGTTTCATTAGAATTTACTGGTGGAACTGATTTGTAATTGAGGTTAAGTTTCCTTGTGTTATTAGGTCATTCAAAGTATTGGTGTTTGTTTTTTTATTGATTTGAAATACAATTACCCTTTAAAAAAAAAAAAAAAAAAAACGGGTTAAGAAGGGCTTGAGTTACTCCTTTTCAATATGTTGACTTTTAGGACATAACCCAAATAACCCAATAAGTAGTATCAAAGTTAGGTTCTGGATATAGCTATGTATAGCACAAAATGAAACTTAGAGAAAAAAAAAAAAAAAAAAAACAAAGGTTGATGATCCTCTTGCCATGGGCTCATCTCTGCCAAGACCCTCAACATATTATTCTCACATTCATCTCTAGGGTCAGGAAACCAGAGACAGACCAATGGCCACCATAGGAATCCGACTTCAAGAGAGAGAAACAATTGAGAAACCCTATCCCTCACGTGTTAGAGAGAGAAAGAAGAGAGAGAGAGAGAGAGAACCATCCACATTCTCATCCTCATCCTCATCTACATCCCTATCCTGACCTAAGAAGGGGTAAGTTCGAGACGGTCTTTTTCATACTCATACTATTCCTTTTTATTGTTATTATTGTTTGAAATGTCCATTTCCTGTATAGAACCTTCCCTATTTTATATAACTATACATGTCAAAGTTAGCTAACTTAAAACAAAAATTACAATAGAAATTTACCATGTAGACCAAAATCAAAGGTTTCACAAAGTAAATCAAATTTTAAAAAAAGCAAACTAAATTTTAACAACAATATCATATTTGATTTTACCTAAATTTACCGAATTCAAATCCCTCCACCTCCAAGTTTAAAATAAAATTAAAAAAAAAAATTCTTAGCAATAAAGCCACAAAAAATGTCCCATCAACAAACAATGAAGTCAAAAAACTAAAAAATAGCATATACCAACTAATATTATCTAATAAGATTACTAACAACTAATTGTTTTTTCTTTATTTATTTCTTTCTTAAGTGAAAAAAAAAAAGTAGTTGGTAGTAACCACTTCTTTTTTTCTTTTTTTTTTTTTTCACAAAAACATAAAATGTATCATGGCATAAATATATTGGGACGGCCCGTCCCACCCGTCCCCGTCCCGTTTACAATTCGAGAAAAAAACTCCTATCCCATCCCAACCTATTAAGAGGTAGCCGCGTGGGAAATATTATCATCTCTAGTCTCTGCACTGATGTGCCACAGCTTATGCCTTATGATATGCCTCTCTAATTTCTTCCACCTCACTCAACTTATTAGAAGTCTCTCGTTCACAGGGGTCTTTTGTCCTTTTCTTTGGCAGTGGTTTTGACTTTTGAGGTTGTTTACATTCCTGTCGTGAGTCTTTTTAGGAGATTTCTTACATGTTGGTGAAATATCAAATTTCTTTGGCTCCATGCATTTGCATCTTTCTTTTTTTGCAGTGAAAGTTCGAAGAAATTGCCATCAAGGTACTTTTGTGGACAATTTGTCCCAAAAACTACTTCAAAATTTCTTTTAGATACTTGCTTTCATAATTTCCTCGTAATAATAGAACCGCAAATCTCCATCCTCAAGAAACGAGAGGAATAAAAGAATTCCTATCTCTCTTACATTCCATGCATTAGAAGAAAAAATATTCTGCGAGGAACCCACGTGGGTAAGGAAAAGTAATTAGCAGAAATTAAGACATACAAGCGATGCCCATGAATTCTTGATCTCCAAGAAAAAGACCCTTTGACAGATTCCACGTTCGACCCAATTTGAAACTCGCCAAAACATTGACTATTTGACTCGTTTTCGTGTTAACATTTATCGAACTGGTGGTGGGCAAACTCAAGGAAAACGACAAAAGAGCGAGTATTTACCAAAATTCACTGGGTCTCTCGTTCTGTTTAGTTGGGCTGAGATAAGAGTAGAGTGTTAGTAAAAGAATATGAAGAGAGTCAAGGTGGGTTTGTGGTTATGGGCGTTGGTCTTGTTAATGGGTTGGTCTGCGACAGTCTCATCGGCTGCTTTTTTCGAGAGCCGGCACAGAAGGAAATTGATGCCACCAGATCCCGCGACGACGTCGTTTGAGCTGAATCGAGTTGGGTCTTCTGTCGTTTTCCCAGTCCATGGGAACGTATATCCCACTGGGTACGTGTTTTCGGACCGACAAGATAAATCAAAATGTTAGGATGACAAAGTTGATGGGTAGTTATCTTGGAATATCTGTCTCAGACTTTTTGTTGTCTGAAAACATTAATAAAAAAATTAAATTAAATTAAAAAAAAAAAAAAAAAAGAATGGTTAATGGGAAGCAGGCTTTGTTGTTTATTGTTTATATGCGTGTGTGTGTGTGTGTATATATATATTTGATCAGATTTTTTTTTTCTTTTTTGAGGTATCTTTAGGATGAGATTTTGTATAGTACGTTTCTCTTTTTCTTTTTCTTTTTCCTTTTTTTTTTCATTGCCTAGAATTTAGTAAATTAATACGTAGACTTTCTGTTGTGTCGATAACGTGAATGAATTTATGATAAATTATGTACAATTAAAGAGTATCTTACGACATTTCTTTTTTATAATAATGAGTTTATAAAGTTGTAACATTAGTGTGACGGATAATTTGTTTTTCGTTTTTATTTTAACTGAAAATTTTGTTTATATCTTTGCCAAATTATTATTTTGTAAATTAAATGACATATTAATCCAAATATATATGTGTTGTTATATGAAAAACTTAACTGTTTGCCTTGATACATAACAGTAGTTATTATTCTTAAATTGAACAGAGAATGTCAAAATGACTCATAACACATGTTTCCAAAATAAAGCCAGCATTCAGTTATTTGTTATGCGGATTTCTTCTTCTTCTAAAATCAGTGTTCATAGATGTGGCCAATTCTTCTCACACACACACACACACACACACACACACAAAGAAGGAAGCTTCGTTGTTGTGGTTTTGTTAAAGAAAAGTGAATTTTATAGTGTGTTCTGCATTGCCTTTTGAATACCAACAGGGGAGAAAAAAAAAAGGAAGGGTTTGGAGGAAAAGGAAAATTGTAATGCTTTTTTTTTTTTACCTTTTCATTTGACTCTTTCTTGTGTTGGATTATGTCCATAGACTCTGCTCTAATATGATTTCTAGCCTGATTGTTTTCGGTTCAAAATCTCCAGAAATTTCAGTGCTGCTTCATACGTTTTTTTTTTTTTTTTTGGTGTACAAATCTCAACTTCAAAACTAACGTGATATCTTTTTTCCTTTTTTCCTTTTAATCTGTGTTATGTATTCCAGGCAATACAATGTTACCATAACTATAGGTGAGCCACCAAAGCCATACTTTCTTGATCCCGACACCGGTAGTGATCTCACATGGCTCCAATGTGACGCTCCCTGTATCCAGTGTACTGAGGTAAATGACAATGCCAAGTCTTTTCTAAGTACCTTTTCATATATGCACTTGAAGAGCGAGTTCTCCTTGCATTAGTAATTGCTGATAGTTATTGAATGAGAAGCCTTTTCTGATATCAGTTACGCCCTCCCTCCCTTTACATGTAAACAAGAAAGCCAGAATCCATTTCCGAATGATGTAGTACCAAGATAGATTAAAGAAAGAGAAAACCTATGATGTTAGATGATTTCTCATCCTAGTTCTTTTCAAAGTCTTGCCATTTTCTATGTTTTTTGAACCATTTTAAGTCCTGATTTCGACGATTCATCTTATCCTGAATTCCAAAAGATGATAAATTGTTATTTATCGTCTTCTTTACAGACGCCACATCCACTTTACAGACCGACCAAGGACTTAGTCGGGTGTAGAGATCCCCTCTGCATGGCCTTACACTTACGTGAAACTACTACATGTGACAACCCGGAGCGATGTGATTATAACGTTGGGTATGCAGATCGTGGTTCCTCACTTGGTTTTTTGGTCAAGGATTGCTTCTATTTCAACTCTACAAACGGAGTCCAACTTAAACCTCGTCTTGCCCTCGGGTTTGTCAATTTTCTCCTTGACGACTTGTAGAGAATGCGCCAATCTTCTAATAGAGAATGGACTGTAAAGTGATTTAATCTTGAGGAGTTCATAGTGAGAAGTTTCGGTGATTTTTTGGCTCCTCAATTAGTGGTGATGCTAATTTAGAAGTTTTTTGTGCTGTTCCTCATTTTTCGATAGTTCATGTAGAGAATGGTCTTTCTAAAAGCAAAACAAGCTTTGTGTCCTTACTAAGTTTGCTTCATTTTGTTCTTCTGCTCCAGATGTGCATACCATCAACGTGACATTTCATTTAATCCCCCCTTAGATGGAGTACTCGGCCTTGGGAGGGGAAAAACCAGTACTTTATCACAACTTTATAGTCAAGGGTTGGTGCGAAATGTCGTTGGCCACTGTTTAAGTGGACGAGGTGGAGGGTTTCTCTTCTTTGGGGATGACGTTTATGACTCCTCACGAGTGGATTGGACGCCCATGTCCCGTGATGACTCGTAATTGATTAATCCTTCCTTAACGCCATTTACCCATCCAAGGCATGGTATCTCAATTTAAGTTCATATCACTTGTTCGACTTTTACTACAAAAACTCTGTTCCTGTTGATTATGCAGAAAGCATTACTCACCTGGATTTGCAGAGCTCAGATTTGATGGAAAGCCTACTGGTTTGAAAAACCTACTTACTGTTTTTGACAGCGCGAGCACTTACACGTATCTTACTTCTCAGGCTTACCAAACGTTAACATCATTGGTGAGTGCAAACGTATTCATGATTTACAGAAACCGGAAAGGAAAAAGCGCCTAAAAAATGTATTATCTCAAAGTTTTAGGTTCATTATGCACATTAAGAAAGAACAATGCCATTTCTACTGATTAAATTCTTGCTTTCATTTTCTTGGAAAGAGAATTTATATCCAAGTGCTCGAAAAGTTGTTCTAAATCAAAACAAATCTTGTTTATTCCATTGGTGGCATTGTAGGTGAAAGAAGAAATATTTAGGAAGTGTCCGAGAGAAGTAG
Source organism: Ficus microcarpa (assembly GCA_025413485.1). Taxonomy (NCBI): domain Eukaryota; kingdom Viridiplantae; phylum Streptophyta; class Magnoliopsida; order Rosales; family Moraceae; genus Ficus; species Ficus microcarpa. The sequence goes on from CM046387.1 coordinate 12,420,219, forward strand.
AAGCCTCAGAGGACCAAACTCTCCCACTATGTTGGAAAGGCAAAAGCCGGTTTGAAAGGGTAAGCGATGTCCGAAAATGCTTCAAGCCCTTGGCACTGGACTTCACAAGTGGTGGCAAAACCAAAACTTACGAGTTGCCTCCTGAAGCTTATCTAATCATTTCAGTAAGCCTCACTTTTCTTGTTTTATCTTATGGATTCTATGTTTATATTCTACAAATATCACTCTGTTATATACAAAACTAAACGAATGTGTTCTTTCAGTCCAAGGGGAATGTTTGCTTGGGAATTCTAAATGGCTCTGAAGTTGAGCTTGAAAATTATAATATCATTATTGGAGGTAAGTTTTCCATGTATATGTGATTAAATATAGCACGAGCTTAAAATTTACATATTTTAAAAAGATAGTAGTGATTTTGATTACTTTATATCACTTTCATGTCCGTGCATTCTGTAATTATTTGTGATAATTAGTAACTGACAGTGACATTGAAAAAATGAAACCAAAACCGATGTCATATTTATAATACATTTTCTGTTAGTGGTATGAAAAAGAAAATTAACCTTATTTGCAATCTTTCAGAACCCATTTGATTTGTCTCTCCAAAATTTTGATCTCTTGTCACTTCCACAGACGTATCAATGCAAGATAAGATGGTGATCTATGATAACGAGAAGCAGATGATTGGATGGGTCTCTGCAAACTGTGATAAGCCTCCCAAAACAAGCTCCATCAGCTTCTGATGATATACTTTAGTAGTTTCCAATCCTTTATTTCCATCAACACCAAGTGGTTATAGAGCATCCCCAAAAGAAATAAAGTGTTTAAATAATGGCCTCTTATTGGTGTATATAACTATATGAATGTGTGTATCTATATAGGTGGGCATAGGGTACATAAAAAAAAAATATATATATATATATGTATATATACTGATTTGTTTGCAGGGTGCTTTGTACTTGTGTTGATTGCTTTATACAAACGTGAATAGTTATCCCAAATTTTATGGGAACTAGAATTGGTCAAAATAATAATAATGTTTATTTCTGAATATTCAAGTAGTGTAGAATTAATGAGAAATATGATCGCAAGCAGTTTTGTTTACACTTATTTAAAAGAAAGATCTGAATTTTTTTAAGAAAACTTAAAATAGTCAATGGCCATTACAATGGTTGATAAATTGACCAATTAGATCCCTTCTATCATTGATTGTCCCATAAATTATTTATTGGCATCGATTAATACATATTAATAACGTCAATTGGTTTTTAAGACAATAGTCATTTTACTAATTTAACGAAACTACATTTATTAAAATAATATACTTCTAAAAAAATTTTAATTTCTCACATGTATCCTTAATACTTATAAAAAGTTTAATATTCTCATATGTGTCCTGCTAAACGTAACAATTTTAACTTATAATTTTTAATTACCTACTTTATCCTTTTTAGACTTTAGTCTATAACCTATTGGTCGAAATGGTAGGCAGAAAAAAAGAAAAAAAAAAAAAAGATCATAATGCAACTTGCAATTTTACACCAATTTCATATGGATCTATTTTATTTGTCATTGGTATACAACTTCAATAATTCTCACTCATATATTTAGCTTACTTGTGTTTAGATGATTCATTTGTTTCTTTTCTCATAACAAATTGATCTATCTTGTTGAGTATTAGCCAAAATATATTTCAGGGACAATGTTGAGAATGTGCGAACAAAAGTCCCACATTGACTAACACTACAAGAATTTGGATTTTTTGTTACCAAAAATTTGGTAGCCGAAAGTCCTGTTTTTGGTAGCAAAAAGTCAGTCGCAGAAAGTATTTGTTACCAAATTTTTGGTAGCAAAAAACTTTTGCTACCAAAATTCTTTTTAGTAACAAATTGTATTTGGTAACGAAATGTATGATATTCAGTGACCAAAAAATTTGATAACAAAAAGTATTTGGTAACAAAAAATATGACATTTCGGGGACCAAAATTTTGATAATGGTAACAAAAAATATGACATTTCGGGGACCAAAATTTTGATAACAAAATGTATTTTGATAGCGAAAAATATGAGATTCAATCACCAAATATTTGGTAACAAAAAGTATTTAGTAACAAAAAGTATGAGATTTAGGAACCAAATTTTTTGGTAACAAAATGTATTTGGTAACGAATTATATGATATTCTGTGACCAAATTTTTGGTAACAAAAAGTATTTGGTAACAAAAAAAATATGAAATTTAGTGACCAAATATTTTGGTAACAAAATGTATTTGGTAACGAAAAATACAATATTTAAGTACCAAAATTTTGGTAACGAATAATATTTGAAAGCGAATTCCTATGTATTAGCCACCAATATTTGGTAGCAAAAAGGGCAAACAACTAATTTTTTGCTACCGAATTTTTGGTAGCAAAAAAATTTTGCTGCCAAAGTTTTTTCTAGCCAATAATATTATTCTAAATTTTATCTCCTATCTTTCATAAATATTTTTGTAGAAATCATATTAAAATGGGTATTGAAATGAATAAAATATCTTAAATTAATTATAGTACCTCTAAATCTCTGATAACATAATTAATGACAACCTTTTCATGATCAAACTCAAGTAACTCTCAAGCTACTTGTTAACAATTCATAATCCTACGCAGCTTGAAAATTTGAAAATCTAAATAACAAGGGTTGGAGGGGGCTGATCGTCTTGTCGCAGTACAAAAGTCCCCAAACAATCTGAAGGCATACATAGATGCCAACTTGGTGATTTGGCTTGATAGTAAGATCACGACTTGTTCACGCACTCTGAAAAACTATAGACTTTTCTTTTCCTTATTGTACACAACCTAACAATCTGTGAAAGCACAAAAGGAACACGTAGTATTGTTCAATCATATAAAGGGGGAAGACATAGAACTAAAACGAGAAAAAAAATGCAGGGAGAGAGGGAGAAAATTACCTACATGTTGTTGCATCTATTAAAGTTCTTGTAACAAAATAGGCATGAGAGTTGTGTGGGGACTAGGGACCAATGACATTATGTGAAAAGGTTAGCAAACAATACTGACCCCTATTGAACCCCCTAGAATCATCACCATAAATATTCAGCAACAAAATGCTATGTATGCCCTATAACTAAGATACAAATTATGTACTAGTGACTAAAATTGGTAAATAATAGAAGAATACCATTTGAGAATCAAACCCCTTCCATCATTATTCTCGTCCCATTTCTCCCACCTTGACTGTTCACTAAGTTATTTTGTTCTTTATGAGTCAATCCTTTAGCATTATACCTCTCCCACCTGTGAGTATGTACTAAAACATTCACGGGTTAAATTTCCCTACTTATTCATAAACTAGTATGCATTTTCAGAACCCAATCAATCACGCATATGTCCAAAAAAAAAAATTGTATTGGAAATACTTTCACTGAAAAATTACCCAAAAGCTCCGTATTAATCAGAGCCACTTCAACTAGATTCAACAAGAGTTTCTAAAGGCAATTGGTTTGGCAGAATATCTCAAGACAAAAGTGAATTTCACTTGGAAAAAAGAAAGAGTGCACTTTGATAACACTTATGCCTTGTACTGGTCTTTTCCAAGATTGTCCCAATAGAGGAAAAATCAAAGCCTGTAGAGATAGAAACGAGTAATCAGGAATGCAGAAATTCACGAGTCATGTTACAAAGTAATAACAAAAGGCGAAAATGCGAAACCTGAGCAACAAGCATCTAACTGCTCCTAGGCATACAACCCTAATTTATGCACTAGTGTACTTTGAATATCCAATAGCACTAAAGCCTGGAGATGCCTGAAATATCAGTTTTCATTCAGCAGCTAAGATGTACAAAATGAAGGTAATCAGAATCCGACATGTAAAATTTATAGGCACAAACCTTTACAATATGTCATTAAAATCCTCGATCAGAAATCTTGTTCAAAAGCTGCTAATCCATTGTTAGCTCATCCTATAATGCCAAAAATATCTTTGACAAAAATGAAAGCCATGACAGAGTCCCAAGTGCTATCAAGTTAAAGCCAAAAATGCCAAAAATGGTTTTGACAAAGAAATTGCCAAAAATAACTTCTGAAATGCCACAAAAAAATTCAAGACCCAAGGTTTCGACAAAGAAATTGCAAAAAAATAACAATAGTAAAGAAATAACCTTTATGCTTTCAAGTGCATCCTAGACAAGGTCCTTAGGCATAACTTTCGTGGTTCTTCTATAGAAATCTGAAAATTTTTCCTCAGAGAGAGAGAGAGATAGAGAGTTTGTGTGCTCTATTGTAGGAGGAGAGAAGGACAGAACAAGAACGGAGCTCCCACACATTAGGGTCTGCTTGGTTTTATGGCTTCACAAGCTTCTACTTAAGAAATAGGAAGGAAACGAAGGCGTACTGGGGCTTAACAGGGGGCTGGGAATTTAGAGAGATCAAAAAGAGGGGAGAAGATCGTCTAATTTCACAAAAATCACAAATTTCTTTCACAAAAATCAAGTCACCCAACACATATTTATACAAAAAAAAAAAAAAAGAAATTTAAATCAATTTCAAATTGTAAATCAGAAAATGAAACCACATTTAACATTCGAAATTAAAATTTTCCATACCCAATAATCTAGGCAACTCAGTGAAGGAGAAGGAAGGGGGAAGCAAGGGAGCGGCAGCGGCACGAGGGAAGAAGAGAAAGGGACGACGATGTGGAGAGGGAGAAAGATAGAGTGTGTGTGTGTGGCGACAGCGTTGCGAGAAAGAGAGAGGGAGGGTAGCGGTGGCTTAAGGAGTGAGAGAGGTCGCGGGAAACTTCGAAAATTTTTGAGAGAATGTTTAGTTTTTAGAACTAAATGTTTTTGGTTACCGAACTTTTTTGGCAGCCACAATGAATAATTTGGTACTAAATTTTTTTTTTTGAAAGAAAATCATTAATGAAATCAAGTGGCAAGATCGGCTTTAATAAACGGACCAAGCCATCTTGGGACATAATCAACTCCAAAACAATAAACAGACTTAGTAATAGCATATTTCGCCAAAAAGTGAGCTACTTTGTTTCCATCCCTGGGAGTTTAACACACCATCCCACTTCTGGCAATCGAAAGGGATTCTCTAATATCTTCCACAATGTTTGCTTCTGGTGCCTCCGCAACTGGGTTCTGAATAGCATTAACAGAATTTAATGCATCTGATTCCACCACCCAATTATCCAATCTCAGAAAATTAGCTAAGCACACACCTTCTCTCACAGCTAGGCATTATCCTACGTGGGGAGAAAACTTGCCAAAAATACGTCTAACCAGAAAACTCAATACAGCCCCATCTTTATCTCTAGCAATAACTCCAATACCAATATACTCCAAGGAGTAATCCACAGCTGCATCTACATTGATTTTGATCTGATCATCGCTAAGGGCGAGCCATAAAACCTTCGGAGCCAACGTCCTCTTCTCAAGTAAATTGTCCAACCCATTACAAACTAAGAAATCACCTAGAAATCTTCCCGCCCAAGCCACAACATCATTAGTATTCATCATTTTTTTCTCGAAAATCCACTTATTACGTCTCTACCATAGACACTAAATAATTGTTAAAAACACTCCCAATTCGTCACAACTCCAGTGAGCAAACACAAAGAGACAAAGGGCATAAAAAGGTCCTCCCGAAAACTTCTTCAAAACAGGCCATAGAACACTCTGCCTCCAAACCTCCTGAGCCTCAAGACAATACCAAAATGCATGGCTAGTATCCTCCAGACCATCTCGACATAGTGGGCAAAGCTTATCCGCCTCAATTCCACGCTTAGATAATGAGAGCTTTGTTGGAAGAGCATCATGAAAGGCACGCCATACATGAATTTTAACTTTGTTCGGGACTTGTGACTTCCATAGTTTCCCCCACCAACTTGAACCCAATCCTCCCCCCGACGTAGATCCCGAGCCTCGCCTATCCATTTCAACTCTGTAAGCAGACCTGACCGAAAGCCTCCCTTTGCCATCATAGTGCCACACCCACCTATCAGGTCTTCTCCTCGAACTCAAGGGAATGCTCCACACCATTTCCCGATCTATCGGTAATAGGATAGATTCCAGCTTCTCCTTATCCCAACCAAAAGGTGACATTAAATCAGATACTTTCAGATTCTTCGTATTAGACGATGACCTTGAAATAGGGCGAAAGAGAGTTGGACGAGGAATCCACGGATCCTTGAACACCTGAACACTCTCACCATCCCCAATCCGCCATCTCAATCCCTCCTTTAAGAGCTCCCAACCCCAGACAATACTCGGCCACACATAAGAAGCATTATGACCAATATTAGTATCAAGAAAGTTTTAGTGGGGAAAATACTTAGCTTTAAGAACCCGAGCCATAAGGGAAGAAGGAGATGTGAGAATGCGCCAACCTTGTTTTGCGATCAAGGCTTTGTTAAAAGCTGACATATCTCGAAACCCCATACCACCCTCGAGTTTAGCCTTAGTGAGCTTCTCCCACCTAATCCAGTGGATCTTTCTATCATCACTTCCTCCATTCCACCAAAACCGAGCAATAAGAGATTGAAGATCATTGCACAAAGTGGTGGGAATCTTAAAAACACTCATAGCATAAGTCGAAGTGACTTGAGCAACTGCCTTAATAAGGATCTCTCTCCCACCCAATGAAAACAATCTACCCTTCCACAATTGCAGCTTCATCCAAACTTTCTCTCGAACTCGATCAAAAACTCTCATCTTATTTCGACCCACAAAAGACGGCAATCCAAGATAAGTATCATTAGCTCCTCCCAATGGCACACCTAAACATTCTGTGACTATATCTCTCCCCTCCACAGACATATTCGGACTAAAACTAATGGCTGACTTCTGAAGATTAATCACCTGTCCTGAAGCCCTTTCATACCTAGCTAAAATCTCTTTAATCAACTGGCAACAATCCACATCCGCTCTACCAAAAACAATGCTATCATCCGCGAAAAATAAGTGACTAATTCGTGGAGCCCCTCTTGCACACGAAACCCCCAACAAAGATCGGTCATATGGAGCCTTCCGAAATAAGCTCGAGAGACCTTCTGCACACAGGAGAAAAAGGTATGGAGACAAGGGACAACCCTGTCTAAGACCCCGGGAAGGCAGAACCTTTCCAACTGGCTCACCATTTAGAAGAAAGGCAAAATGAGCCGTAGAGACACAATCCATAATTCGCAATTTTACTATCAAAAAACAAGCTTAAATCGTATTCTATCCTCATAATATAAATTTTGTAGATTCTTATACTCTATCACTAAAAAATAATAATTTGCTACTAAATTTTGGTACCAAAAAACAAGCTGAAATTATTTTCTATCACCAAAAATATAATTTTTGTTACTGATTCTTACAATCTATCACCAAATTTAATAGCAAAAAACAAATTTTAATTTGATAGCAAAAAGACAATTTTTAATTAAAATAGAAAAAATTATATTTTGATGACCAAAGTTAAATTAGAACCATGTTTTTTAGTCCTTTTAAAGAAAATATCATTTTCTTTGTCACATTATAACATATTACAAAATTATATTTTGATGAAAATCGTTAATTTATAACATATTCATGTAGAATAACATAAAAAAATAATTACAAGTATAAAATACATGGTCATAAAGTTTCTTAAAGATTTGTTACTAAACGTAACTTTTAGTAGCAAAAAATACCTTTTTGCCACCAAAATTTGATACCAAAACAACATATATTCTACCACCAAATTTTAGTTTGATAGCCAAAAACATATTTTGCTACTAAATTTCGATTCGGTAGTAGGAAGAAAAATTTTAACAAATGAAAAATAAATATATAATTTGACAACAAAAGTATATTTAAAAACTATTTATTTTAGCAACATTATAACATACAATAAAGGTTTGAAGATGATATACCTTATTTTATATATATACTAGAAGTACATTGTATACTCTATGTATAACATACTTAGCAAAGATGATACAAATGAACATATCTTGTTACACCTACATGAAATAACTTAATTACAAAATATACTTATTATATAAAACATACTTGGATGATTGTTACAAATTTGATATCGATCATATTCATGAAAAACTATAAAAACAAAAAATTAAAAATTAAATAAAAAAAACAATTACAAGCACAAAATAAGTGGTTATAAAGTTCCTTGAAAATTTGCTACCAAATGTAACTTTTGGTATCAAAAAATGCGTTTCCGCCACCAAAATATAAGTTTGGTAGCAAAATCTTTCTTTCTGCCATCAAACATTGGTAGTAAAAAACCATTTATTTTGCTACCAAATAGTAGTTTGGTAACCAAAAAACGTATTTTGCTACCAAATTTTTGTTTGGTAGCTGAAAGACAAATTTTTTAAAGAATGAAAAAACTCTAATTTGATAGTAAAAAATTTATTTAAAACTATTTTTAGCCACATTATAATATAAAATATATATTTCAAGATGATATATCTTATTTTATATATTAAAGTAATAAATTACTATTATAAGTATATACATTGTTTACTTTATATATAACCTAATTAATACATATCATAAAAACTTATATATCCTGTAAGAAAGAGCTAAATCAACAAATATATTTAGCTTAAATTAAAAAATTTTATTGTTACAAACTTTGTATCAAACATATTCATGAAAAACTTTAAACAAAAAGTACAAGCATAAAATATGATGTTATAAAGTTTCTTGAAAATTTGCGACCAAATGTAACTTTTGGTAGCAAAAAATGATTTTCCGCCACCAAAATATAATTTTGGTAGTGAATTCTTTCTTTCTACCACCAAAATTTGGTTGTAAAAAAGCATATATTTCGCTACTAAATATTAGTTTGGTAGCCAAAAACACATATTTTACTACCAAATTTTGGTTTAAAAAATAACAAAAATTATAATTTGATTACAAAAATTTATTTAAAACCACTTTTTAGCCACATTATAACATAGAATATAGATTTTAAGATGACATATCTTATTCTATATATTAAAGTAATAAAATACTACTATAAATATATTGTCTACTTTATATATTATATGTTTAATACATATATATCATACAAACTCATATGTACTATAAGAAAGAGCTAAATCACCAAATATATTTATTTATATAAAACATACTATTGTTACAAACTTCGTATTGAACACATTTGTGAAAAACTATAAACAAAAATTAAAAAAAAATTTACAAGCTTAAAATATGAGGTTATAAAGTTTCTTCAAAACATACTACTAAAAGTAACTTTTGATAGCAAAAAATGCCTTTGCGCTACCAAAATATTAGTTTGGTAGCGAATTCTTGCTTTATGGTACCAAAATTTGATAACAAAAAATAATATATTTTGCTACTAAATTACAGTTTGGTAGCTAAAAACTATATTTGCTACCAACTTTAAGTCGCACAAAATATCTTTTTGTCACCAAATTTAATTTGAGAGCAACTACCATCCGCGAGGAAAATTTTGAATTCCCACCAATAATTTCGCTACCAAAATAAGTTTGGTAGTAAAATGTGAAATTTTGCTACCAAATTTTGGTGACAGAAACACATATTCTGCTTCCAAACTTTGGTAGCAAAATGTACTATTTTCCTACCAAACAAAATTTGGTAGCGAATAAGTTGAGTGGGAAAAATTTTGGCTTCCCACCAATGTTTTCGCTACCAAAGCAAGTTTGGTAGCAAAATGTCAAATTTGATACCAAAATTTGGTAGCAAAAATTTAGATTCTGCTACCAAAGTTTGATAGCAAAATTTCACATTTTGCTACCAAACGAAATTTGGTACCAAATGACACTAGTGGAAAAAAATTTAGCTTCCCTTCAAAGTTTTTGCTACAAAAATAATTTTGGTAGCAAAAAATTATAATTCGCTACCAAATATTGGTAGCAGAATGTTCACATTTTGTTACCAAATAGTATTTTGGTAGCAAAAAGTTTTTGGCAGGAACCAAAATTCAATTCTAGCCATGTCATCTGTTACCAAACATATTTGGTAGCAGATTGTGTTGTTTTTGTTACCAAAGTTGGTAACAAAATGTCTACATCTTTTAGCAACCAAAATTTGGTAACGGAAAGTCTATTTTTTGCTACCAAATTTTTTTTGGTATCAAAAAGTTTGGTCTCTTAAAGTCATAATTCTTGTAGTGTAAATATGTAATTAAAAATGGGTTAAAAAGGGATAAAAGGTCATCACTCTATTTTTCTCTCTATCTCCTTCTCTCTCTTGTGTGCTAGGGTTTGCGTCATTCGTATTTCTCCTTTGAAGCTAGTGCCCTATGCCGTCTTTTGATTGGTCACCAGACTACCAGCCCTAGAGAAGATGCTTTGGGTTCAATGACGATGGTTTTGGTGGAAAGGATGGCTTTGTAGTTCGATGATATGCGCTTTGGTCTCTTTGATCGTGTTTGTTGGCTTTTCACCAGAGGTATTATCTATGGTATCGAGGGTTTTTCTTATTTTTGTTACAATTATTTGTTTAAAATAAAGGCATTGGTATTTTTGCCTTGTGTTTTGTTGGTATGTTTTTGTGCTTATTTTGTAATAACGGAAGTGTTCTACCCACACTCTCATATTGTTTGGCTATCTAAACCGCTAGAATTAATTCTATACGGTGTTGGGGTGACCTTTTTGTTATAGGTATCTTATTCTCAGTCAATCAGAGTTTTCAATCCATTATAGTGGTATTGTTGAAAGATTCATCTATATGCTTGATGATTTATATACCTTTTTGATTTCCTATTGTTGGATTTCAATGCATGTTTTACCTCCTTGTGCGTTTCATTAGAATTTACTTATGGAACCGATTTGTAATTGGGGTTAAGTTTCCTTGTGTTATGAGGTCATTCAAAGTATTGGTGATTGTATTTTATTGATTTGAAATACAATTACCCATTTCAAAAAAAAAAAAAAAAAAGGGTTAAGAAGGCCTGGAGTTACTCCTTTTAATAGGTTGACTTTTAGGACGTAACCCGAAGAATCCATTAAGTAGTATCAAAGTTAGGATCTAGATATAGCTATGTGTAGCACAAGATGAACCTCAGATAAAAAATAGACAAACATTGATGGTCCTTGGAGAGATTACAATGAATGGAAAGTATGTAGTCCAAAATGGATAACATGGGGCCCTAAAATGGTGGAGCTCTCGATGGAATTGTGATCTTCCTACTTCGCCTGTTTGAGGAAATGGATGGATGGATCATCATTAGAGGGGGGGCTGTGACAATTGTGGATTTCTTTCAAGGGAGGATTGTTGAGAATGTACAAACTAAAGTCCCACATTGACCAGACATGAAATTAAAAATGGGATTAAAAGGGCTTATGATACTCTTCTTAATAGGTTAGCCTTTTAAGATGGAACTAAAGAGGATCTTGTTGGAAAAATTGTTATGTAAACCCATTTGGGACAATCTTGTAGTAAGTCGTTAAGCCAAAAGAGTCTCTTGTGCACGTAGGGAGGTGCAAACCACAACCAATGAACCAAAGGACTTGTGTGTCAGCATGCGTTCTGCAGGCATGAATATCACACCAAATCGCCTACCCTACACCAACTTGATTTTGCTACACGTTTTTATTTTTCGAATTTAAACTCTAAAGTTAATTTGGACACTAACTTTTGATACGTTTAAGATTCAAACCTATTGGATATTAAGGTGAAGTTAAGGTGCTTAATTCCAAATCTTATAAGAAAAAACATTTTCGGGTTCAGGATTAATTTATGAATAAATGTCATTATCTCGATTGAGCCCTATAAAAGTGAGTGCACTCTTCCATTCTCAAACACAGAATTTCAGAGCATATTCTTAGCAAAAATTGCAGTGCATTAGGTGTTTCCAATGTGATAGAGTTCGGGCAAATTTCAATTTGTTAGGTTCGTGGTACTTTATCGCTACTTGTAGTGGTTAGAGACAAATAGTTGTTCACAGCTCCGGTACTGACAATGAGGGGACTCATTTGTTTAAAAAAAACTATATGGTATATAGACATCGGCTCCTTGTCCACGTTTTTCAGTACCAGTAGTTGTTTTCGTTGCTAACAATTTATGCTTTATAATTTCAACTACAGTTTTGTTTAATTCCAATTTCCATTCATTATTTTATTATCTGTTCACTGATTGATCTTACAATCCTTAATAATCAACTTCAAACAGTTATATTTTAGCCATAAATAAATAAATAAATAAAATTCAGACTGTTATATATGCATTACCTTCAACGCATGAAAACTCGTCGTCATTTATTGTAATGCGTTATTATGTTTTATAGTTTTTTTAGGGTATGTTTTATGATTTATTTAATACATATATAATGCAATTAGCTTTTTAAAAAAAGTTTGCAAAATATATGTGCATCCATCTACAACGCAATTTGCAAGAATGGAATGTTGATTTCATGGCATATGTCGTCGGTTTGATTTGGATACAACGAAAATATACTAATTATTTTTATTATTAATTATTATTATATTTTAGTTCTTATTGTACTCTAATTATGGAGGCCATATTCCAACAAACAAAATTAAACAAGAAAAAAACGGAGCCAACAAAAACTTTTCAGGATAGAAATTAACATATCAGCTGTGAGAAAGAAATATACCATTGTTCATTTCACTCAGTTCCGTAAATAAATGTTACAACTTTTTTGTTTTGTTTGGTTTTGTTTTGTTTTATTTTATTTTATTTTATTTTAAAGTTAGTGGGACCCATCCTATTTTAAATGGATTGAGCAGTCCAAAGTCAAACTTACTAAGAAAGAGACTTGGCCTGTGACCCACAAAATTAAGGGTCTGTTTGGTGAATGAGTTTGAGTTGGAAATTTTAAGTTTCAATAGTAATTTTTGTTGACTTTTTAGAAAAGACAAAAAACTTTTTTAGAAAAAGACAAAAACTGAGATGAAAAAGTACATCTTAGTTTGAAACGAATCAATGACTCAAACGGAGCCTAATATACAAAAGTCAGACCAAAAATGCTAGGAATTCAAGCCACTACATAACTGTATTTAATTATTTGTGCTCTAATCTTATCAATTTAGCCCTAGTCCAGGGACCATGTATATATATGTGTGTGTGTGTGTGTGTGTGATTGTCTAGTTGCAAATGCAAAGAAAAAGAAAAGAAGTCTTTGAATCACCTTTATTCCCCAATTCATGTCAAACTCCGCACAACTAGGAATGGATGCTGCCGAAGAGCTAGATATCGTGATAGTTGGCACCGGCATTTGCGGCCTCACCACGGCCCTCGCACTTCACAGGTACTTATTCCTTTTTCTTTTTTCTTTAAAAAAACAAATTGATCATCACCGAAGGGCTGTATATGCACTTTCAGTGATGGAAAAGAAAGAAGCATTCGCCGTCGAACATTTCGCTACTGAAAACAATTTCTTGAGGTCATGAAGTCTTGATCAAGTTGTTGTTATCTCGGTAAATGTAATATGTATGCAGGAAGGGCATAAAAAGCGTGGTTTTGGAAAGATCAGAGACACTGCGAGGTTCTGGCGCCGCCATTGCCATTTTGACAAACGGTTGGCGTGCACTTGATCAACTCGGTGTCGGCCCAAAGCTTAGACCAACCGCACTTCCGCTGCAAGGGTACACTCTCTGAATTGAGCAAATATGTAATTTCTTTTGCAAATTATAAACCTAATATTGCCTATTTCTTTGATTAATCTGCCTTGTATTTGCTTGTATTCTTCACAACCTTTGAAAACAGATTACGATAGGGCTAAAAAGCAACAAGCAACAAGTCGGACCGTCTCATACGTAAAATTTACAGATCTCTATTAGTATTGCGAACAATATTTTTTCTTTAAGTTCTATGATTTTTAACACAAAAGTATCCATTAGATTAAACTTGCAATAATTTGAATTTAAAATATTTGATTGTTCTTTTCTATGTTCCATGTATTTTGGAGTTATTTCCGGTTTACCCTTAAATATTAAAAACTTTTACTGTCCCCCTATTTTATCCCTTTCCTCGTAATTTCAGTTAAAAACATATGAAAAAATTGGGTTAAATACAAGTACGAGATCTTTCTCTTTCTATTGTTAACATAAATCCTAATAGGCTAGTTTTAGTAGCACTAACTCCATGTTTTGGCTATGTTTTTTTTAAAGGACAAATTACATTTTTTTCTCCTCAAATTTTAGGTCTTGTCACAAAATGCCCCTCAAATTTTAATTTAAACATTTTTCCCCCTAAATTTTGGAAAACTTTGCAAACCCCCCCCCCCCCCCCCAATTAATTTTTTGACAAAAAAAAACACAAAACACTTGTTTGAAGTATGAGTTGTGGATATTAAATGTGAAACACTTATAATTAAGTTTAAAAAATAAATATTTATGGTTGATTGTCTTTTTTTTCCCCTGATATTTCTCTTTTATAGGTGATTTCGTTATTTTACATTTAATCCGGGTAATGGGTGCCAGGAATGCTGCCATTATTTGTCATTTCATAATTCTATACTTAATACCCCAACCTGATGCTTTTAACAAGTGTTAAATGTCATTTTTTTTTATGAAAAATTTAATTGTGAGGAAAAATTCACAAACTTTTCCAAAGTTCAAGGAAAAAGAATGTTACAATTGAAGTTTGAGGGACAATCTATGACAAAGCCTAAAGTTTAAGAAGAAAAAGTGTAATTTGTCCTTTTTTTTTTAATAAAAATTTTAGTAAAAGGGGTTAATTGCATTACAGAACCATGCATAAGGTAATGGGGGCACATTTAGCAATTGTAAACAAAACCTTTCCCGTTAAAATTTATATAAATATTTAGAAAGCCCCCATAAATCCTCTAATTTATCATTGTACCCCTATAAGTAAGATAACATTCTTTCTCTCACCGACATTTTTCTCTCCCTCTTTCTTGTGGATTTATGCCCCCGTAAACCCAGCGCACCCTGTTTTTCTTGTTCTTGTTCTTTTTCTTGTTCTTTTTTTTTTTTTTTTTTTTGTGGTACTTTTCTATTTGTTTTTTGATCATCTCCTCCACACCTTTCTTTTCTCTTTTTCTTTTTTTTTTTTTTTATTTACTGGCACTGCTACACTCACACTTTTCAGCTTTGAACCGTTTCTTCTTTTTTTTTTTTTTTTTTTTTTTTAATTTGAACTTTTTGAATTGTCTAGTTTATAAATCTTATCTCTGATATCATCTAAAAATTTAAATTGATTTCAATAAATTTCTACAATGAGACACCTCATTATTGGAGTAATGGGTTCATATATTACATCCAAACTATTTTGAATGAAGCAATACTTATAAAAAGGTGTAATGGTACAGTGTAAAAAATTTTCAGTAGAGTTTAGTCATATATGACACGTAAGTTTTTATCTTACAGTCAAAATAAGCGGTCTTATTGGCCTTTAGAGTAGGGACATTTTATCGTAAAATTTTCTCTTTTTCTATTCTCCTACTGGATTCAAATCCTAATTTTGTCCTTGGTTAAGCGGGATATATTCAAAGTTTAGGAACAAAGTGAAAGCAAAAATTTGAGGAGGTAAAATAGGAACGTCCTTAAAATTCAAAAGACAGATAAAAATAATCCTAAAATATAGAAGCGTAAATCTAGCGAGACATTTTTCTAGCATGTTTGAAGGTTGAATTTGGTAAGAGAGGAGAAGCTCGGTGTGTGAAAAGGAGTGATCTGATTAATATGCTTGCTGAGGATTTGCCCCATGGAACCATACGCTATGGATGCCAAATACTGTCCCTGGAATTGGACCATTTCACCAATTTCCCCACTCTCCTACTTAACGATGGACGTAAATTAAAGGCCAAGGTAACACTTACATTTTACATAAAGCACAACTTATTCGACGGCTTTGCTTCCGGAATTTTTAACCTACAAACAAATTTCCTTTAAATTTTTTATTATAATAGATTAACCGCTTATTTGGTAAAGTGTTCTAAAGTTTCCATAATTGTTAAAATCTAAATGGAAATAGTACATATATTATGATCATTTGTCCTTCAGACAAAGCATGGGACCTATACCCTCCTACGTGAGAGTATTTTAGTCAAAATTTTAGTAGTCGCGATCAATTTTTGAGGGCATTCTACACCATTTTATGAAATTTAGAGGTAATTTGTCAAAACTAAAAATGTTAAGAGCAACTTTTCAATTTTTAGGAATGTTCAAAATACAAATGTGGTAAAAATTTCCGTGTTATTATCGTTGCTAGCCAAGATTGGGCAACATACAAATACTATCACATACATAATGATGTAAAATTATGCGATATTATAAGTTATGATGGAATAATATTTCACGCATTGCATCAATATTTTAAACATCTGTCAATAAATAAATGACAACTCATATGTCACCCAATCTGATACGAAAAAGTTTAGATTATAATTGTTGTCTCAACATTATTCTAAGAGAATTAGTGGAATGTTTGTTCTGAGTACAGATTTTGATTGGATTTGATGGAGTGAGCTCCGTAGTGGCGGAATTTCTCAAGATTAAGCTGAGGAAGGTCTTCCCCGCATGTGCCGTGCGGGCGCTAACGTGTTATCCAAACTCTCATGGGTTTGCCCCTGAGTTTGTCAGAATCCATGGCAACAACGTTGTATGTGGAAGATCCATCATCAATGAAAACCTTGTTTTTTGGTTCATACTCTTACCAGGTTACCCCCAAGGTACGTCTTTCTAGTGTAGTTTCAAAATACGAAAACTTTCGAAACATATAGTACCTGAAATTCATAAGAGCATGCTCTACACATCAAATAATGCGACTAGTGTTTGATAAGAATGTACAAAAATACCCGAACAAATATCAACCTAGTTTTATGGTTATTTATTTATTTATTTTAAGTAGTGCTTATTTCAAAATTAGAGTCATCCTAAATTGAATCGATAAATCCTAAAATTTATCAAATATGTTTTGCTTAACTTATTTGTTATTTGATACTATTGATTATCCACTTCAAGCTATCTTCAACCCAAATACTCTATTTTAGAGTACAGAAACTCTAAAATAGAGTATCTGTCACTTGAAATAACTATTTCATTTCCAACCCATTTACTCTATATCATACTCTTAAAGGAATATTTTATTTATATTCTTTTTTATAATCATTTAAATATTATTTTATATTTATTCCCTATAATCTTTGTATTTTACAAATTATGCCCCCATAAAATCTTTTTAACATATTAATCCGTTGATTGTTTTTATTTTTTAGAATAATCTTTAAAAATAGTAAATTATATCAAATAACGAAAACACTATAAATTTAGTGTGATTATAAAAAACAACTTAATATTGAGGGAAAAAAAACTACATGATTTTCTTAATTCCACAAAAAAAAAAAAAAAAAGAAACAAACTGACATTCAATATTTAAAAAAAAAAAAAAAAAAAAAAGAAAGAAAACTTAAAATTACATGACATTTGTCCCTAGGCTTCCGAATTAGTATATCTTTCCCATAAATGATTGATCAATGCATTTTAAAGCGCGATATGAGCTTGTTTATCCTTGATCTGTCTATGTCGAGCCAGAAATTGTTGAAATTGAGTATTTTCATCAACAACCATTTCAACCTGTGGAGTAGGTGCTTTATTTGCATCTTGAATTGGTGCACCTAAATCATGTTCGTCCTCCACAATCATGTTATGCATAATGATGCATGCAGTCATTATATCATGTAACACATTTTTTTGCCAAAAACGTGCTGGGCATGCAACTATTGCAAACCTTGATTGGAGTACTCCGAAGGCATGTTCCACATCTTTTCTACATGATTCTTGTTTCATCACAAAATATTTTTTTTTTGGACCACGTGGCTCGTGAATAGTTTGCACGATGGTGGACCATTTTGGGTAAATGCTATTGGCTAAATAATAACCTATATTGTACTCTCTACCACCAATGACATAATGAGCTTCAGGAGCAATACCTTGAGCGAGATTAGAAAAAAGATGTGATGACTCCAACACGTTGATGTCATTATTGCTACCCGGAAAGCCAAAATATGCATGTCATATCCAAAAATCGTAATCTGCAACAGCTTCAATAATTATGGAGGGATTGCCACTGTGACCAGTGTATTGTCTGGCCCAAGCCGTCAGGCATTTTTTCTGCTTCCAATGCATACAATCAAGGCTACCCAACATTCCTGGGAAACCACGTTGTTCACCAATGTGCAACAGCCGAGCAATATTTGAAGCTGTCAGTGATCTAAGATAATGATTAGCAAATATCTCAATTACCGCACAACAGAATCTCTTCATACTCTCGATGGCCATAGACTCACCTATTTTTATATACTGATTCGTGGCATCTGCTGGTACACCGTAGGCCAACATACGAAATACAGCTGTGACTTTCTGTAAGGTTGACAACCTCATTCTACCAAGGCCATCATATCATTGTCGAAAGTAGTTGTCATGTTGTTTCACAGCATCAACAATTCGAAGGAATAAACTTTGTGACATTTAAAATCGACGATGAAACATTACATCATTGTAACGTGGATTCTAACCAAAACAATCATTAAACAGATTTTGATTAGCCGTTTCTCAATCACGATTGATTACAACACGATCAGGTACTGATCCAGGGTGCCTCCGTTCCTTGTTTTGTTGATTAAGCAACTTAGTAATTATCATATTATTGTTATGAATTGCACGGATTATTCCCTCTTCTTCTGCTTCCAGCTCCTCCAAGTCGGTTGAGGATGGATCATTATTGGAAGAGAATGGCAGTATGTAAGATGGGCCTTCGGCATTGAAATTCATATTCATGTTTAGGAAGAAATTTGGTGAGAAAGGAGAATGGTGGTATGTAAGAGAATGATTGTAATACCCCGAAATTTCTACGGACTTACGATTAAAGGAATTTAAGTCTGTATTATGTGTTTATGTGATATTTTATGAAAATTATGAATACCAACGTGAAATTCATAATTTTATCAGTAAATATTTGAGTTCTCATTTAAGTAGTTATGAGACTCGATAAATAGTTGTTTAGCCATGTATAGGGCTTTTTGTGATAAAGGCATCACAAAAATTCATGATTTTATGTTGGTCAAAGTTTGACCAAAAAAGTCAAAGTTTGACCAAAAAGTCAAAGGTTGACCATAGAGGTCAAAGGCATAATGGTACTGTGATACGATAAGCAGTATGGAAAATATACTGTGAAATACCGTCATTATAGACAAAATAGAAAGATTTAGATTCAAAACCACCATAGAAAAATCAGGCACACCAAGAAGGATATAAAGGGCAAAAAAGTTCCAAGAAATAAGAAAAATTTTTATACAGTCCGATTTTACACAGATAAATTTTGGACTGCAATGCAGTATAAAATACTGTTTGTAAGTGATAACAGTATTGGAAATATCTGTGTAGCATAAAAGTGGACTGCGTTTTAAGAAAATAGTCAAACAAGCCTTAATTAGGGATGACATCATCACACCCTTGATTTATGACATCATAAATGATTAAATAGCATGGAAAGAAATGTGGAACCTTCTAGAAAAAGGGTGATGTGGCCGGCCATCTAAGGGGGTGAAATTGCAAAGATTTTGTCCTCAGGGGCTAAAATGTAATTTTTAGAAAATGAGTGATGTAAGCAAGGTGATGTCATCAAGATGATATCATGATGATGCAAGAACTTGCCTTGCAAGACAAGTTAATGGCCGGCCACCTAAGGGGCAAAAATGTAAAGATTTTGTCCTTAGAGGCCAAAATATAATTTTTGAAAAATAGGTGATGTAAGCATAATGAGGTAAGCATGATGATGTCATCATTTGCTTGGAGAGCAAGGCCATGGCCGGCCAAGTGACACATGTGGGGGTGTTTTTGCAAATATTTTTGCTTTAGGGGTTAAAATGTAATTTTTGGAATAAAAATAAATCCAAAAATTATTTAATTTTCAGCTATAAATAGGGCAAGGGGGCGGATTTTCAGCTCAAAAAATTGGGAAAACTCCCCAAAACCATGCCAAAATAAATTCCCACACTTTTCTCTCTAGAAACCAAAACCCAAATAACCAAAAAGGAAGAAAAAAAATTGATACCCATTTTTGGGGTGAGCAGCCGACTGTAGGAGAAGAAGAAAAGGAAGAGAAAAACTCAAAAATTTAGGGGAAAACCCAAGGGGAGTGTTTGGATTTCACTAGGAATCCCAAGGAAAAAAAGTTTGGAAATTTTAGAACCCATATTGGCCTAGTGGCCGATTGTGGGGGAGTGCAAGAAAGGGGAAGAGAAAAGTGAAGAGAGAAAGTGTCGTAAGTGGCCGGACTTGCTAGAACCAACCCATAAGTGAGATGAAAATTTTGGTGCCCATTTGGAAGAGAAAACCGAGAGCAAGGGGACAAGGAGGAAGGAGAAATCTTTGGATCCTAAACCTAAGACTTGCTTTGCTTTGATTAAGGTAACCCCCCAAACCCTAACCTTTCCAATTTAGTTCAATTTGAAATTTTACATGTATTTCAAGTTGAGGTTTGTAAGAGCATAAGCTCAAGCTTTTTCATTTGCCCTAGTTTAGTTTGGTGTGGTGCTTGATTTAGAGTTTAAGGGTGGTTTGGTTATGATTTTGTTTTGCTATATGTTTGTGCATGGTTGAATGTTAGGATTGCATGTTAGATGATGATGGATTGTATGTCCCCTGCTTAGGTTCCAGCCGGTTCTAGAATTTCATGCTAGGTTGCTAGTTTTGGTCATGGAATGGTATGTGAATGTATGAATGGAATGGTGATGCAACCTAAAACCATGCAAACCTAGGCTAGGTCAGTTCGGTTTTTGGTTTGCATGGGCGTGTTTGAATTGCATGATTGTTCATGTGGGATGTTAGAAAATGTTGCATGAATGTGATCTAGGCTCCTACATATTCGGTTGAGTTAGATTGCGACAATGGAATGTAAAACAAACTTTAAACCGAAAAACTGCCAGGTTCGGGTGGACACTGGCCAAGAAAGTGGAATTTGAGGCCTCTAGATGCTGAATTTGGGAAAAACATAAAACATAAAAGTTGTTCAGAAGGGTTTTTGCTACAGGGTAACGCAGACAGTTTTTCAAAATAAGGCTCCAATGGCCTTCGTTTTCACAAAAATCCGAGCCTAACAGTGCCCAGGTTTTATGCACGGCCAGGTGAGTTCAAACGATAATATGAACCTGTTAGAGTCCGAATTAAATTTTTCATTAAACATGAAAGTTTTAGGATTTTTCGAGAGCTAGGACTTTTGTGAAGATAACTTTTTTAAATTCAAACTGGATTTTTAAACTGACACGGATTTCCAAAAAGGGTGCAGGAAACAGGAAATTCCTGCACAGGATTTTCTAAAAACAGTTTAGAAAAACTGTATTTTTCCTCAAAACCACTGTTTTGACTATGGAAACCGTTCCAATGGCAATTTTCAGCCCTTAATGATTTTATGAAGCCCTATTTTAAGAATATGAATTTTTACAAGTTAAGTAAAGAGTTTTTGGGATTAATTTCCTCAAATTTTCCAAGTTAAGGAAAAAATGGATTTTAAACCAAAGTTTAGTAAACAATACGATCTCGGGTGGTAACCGAAAGTTATACCCGAATTATAAGGGCCAAAACCCAAAGAAGGTTGACCTTAGTTGACCAGATATTGACTTTAGTTGACCAAAAGTTTGACTATGTTTGACCTTAAGGGTTATTCAAGATAACCCTAAAGGATACCAAGGTTAATAAATTGGGCTAAGACTTAGGGTTATTGATAATAACCCAATGGATTACGGATCAAGTAAAAATAAGACATAAGCCCAAGGATAAGAAAGTAAGCAAACAAGTTTAGCATGAGATGATATAGGAGGGACATATGACTAGGATTGCTCATGAATGTTGGTTAGGATACCAACATTATATGTAATGTTTCATGTTAAGATAGGATAATCTTACCTTACACCTTGATTGAAACAAGAATAGGAACCTGTTGATATATCATGTTGGAACAGTAAGTCAAGAGCGTAGGACCTCAGGTAAGTACAAACCTCACCTGCGGTATAGAAGATAATAATCTATTTTCAAGTATGCTATGACATGTTTTATGCTATGTTATGATAAAGAATGCCATATTTTAAAGAAAGTCATGTTTTAAAGAATGCCATGTTTTAAAGAATGTCATGTTTTAAAGAATGTCATGTTTTACAGAACGCCATGTTTTTAAGAATGCCATGTTATGTTAAAATATGCCATGTGTATGTATAGGATATAATATAGTGAAATCATGAGGCATGCTCACTAATGTTAAACCACATGGTAAGAACACACAAGTAAGGTGTCGTACCAGCCTCCCGCTAGGTGGAGGATATATGTTTCAAGTTCGAGTTATGATTATCAACCTCTCGTTGATGCGTAAGGGTATAATTGGTTATGTTATGTTTATGATTCCCAGAACTGTTAGGGACCTTACAAACCCTAACTTTATCTGGAGAGCGCGCATCTGGTATGTACACAAGGGGCCCACATGTTAAAAAAAGATAATAAGTTCAAGTTAATAATTGATCATAAAAGATTCCCAATTGAACATAAATGGTTCATGCATATGTTATGTGATGTTAACATGTTTTTGTGAGATTACATTTGTGCTTACTGGGCGAAAACTCATCAGATATATTCCATACTGTAGGTAAAGATAAAAGGCCTGTAGCTTCACCTGGTGGGCTATGGAGACGATGCAGCAAGTGAAGGGTGGTATGGGATACCACTACGCAGATTTTCCGCAAAGTGTTGAAGTTGTACATGTATGATTAAGGAACATGTACCATATTACGTTTTATGAATGTAATGTTTTCAAGTTACGATTTTAAAATGAAGTTCAAAAAGAAAAAGAAAGAAGTTGAAGGAAAAAAAAAAAAAAAAGCAAGAAAAAAAATTTATTCTGAAATTTTCCCGGTTAGTCTAAGTATTAGATTTAGAAACTAAGTTAAGTTAAGTCAAGTAAGTAATGTAACGGCCCCCATTCGCGTGGTTGGCCCTACGTGGCTGGTCGGGGCGTTACAATGATGGTATGTAAGAAAGGAGAATACGTGTAATAAATGAAAGTAAGGGATTTGGTGAGAAGGCATTGTAATGGCCTTTTATTTATAAAACAAGTAAGAAAGAATTGTGATAAGATAATAAAAATCAACTTGAACGATTAGGATGATAATGAAATCTACTCAAAGGTTCAGATTAGGAAGATATTGTTATTTTATCTTATCTTGTCATGTTATCCTGCAAATATAATGAGGAATCTTGTTAGCTTGTGCCTTCTTAAAGAACGTGCAATACATATAAGGTATGTTTCTTACGTGTGAACCTGTTGATGGATTTTGTGAAAATCTTAACCATTGGATTCAATCTTTGAAATCTAAAGTTATCTTCACAAAGTTCAATGGCATCAGATAAGAATAATATAGCCTTCATAAAGTTCAATGGTATCAGATAAGAATAATGTAGCCTTCACGACGTTCAATGGCATCAGATAAGAATAATGTAGTAAATCAATCAAGCCATTGAGTAGATTTCATGGTAATCCTGACAATCAGTTGAATCTTCAATGGCATCAGATAAGAATAATGTAGTAAATCAATCCAAGCCATTGAGTAGATTTCATGGTAATCCTGACAATCAGTTGAATCTTCATACTCTTATCACCTTATATACTTTACTAGCTATAAATAATGTATAGCGGAGCAAGGCCCTTTCTCCAAAAATCGTATTCCTCTTCCTATAACATCTTTCTCTGTATACTTATTTTTTTGTAGAAAGTAAGAAAAAT
>CM046387.1:12444054-12517569 GCA_025413485.1 Ficus microcarpa
GTCACTATTACACATAAACTTAGACACTAAAAAACAAAAAAACCAATCACATAAAAAGAGTTATTGCTGATAAAACGAACCACATAGTTGGGAGAAACTGGATTGCCGAAGCCGAGCTACTGTAGGACCCCCACATGACGACCACACACCACCACCAATTATCTCATTCCTACCTTGCTCCTTCTCATAACGCACATCCTCCTACCATGGGCTCGCCTCTGCCAAGACCTTCACCATACGATTCTCACCTTCACATCTACGGTCAGGGAAACCGGAGACAGACCAATGGCCGCTATAGGAATCCGATTCCAAGAGAGAAAAACAATTGAGAAACCCTAAGCCTCACTTGTTAGAAAGAGAAAGAAAAGAGAGAGAGAAAGAGAGCTGGAGAGAGAACCATCCTCATCCTCATCCTCATCCTCATCCACATCCCTATCCCGACCTAAGAAGGGGTAAGTTTGAGATGGTTTTTCTCATACCCATCCTATTCCTTTTTATTGTTGTTATTGTTTGAAATGTCTGTTTCTTGTTTAGAACCTTCCCTATTTTATATAACTATACATGTCAAAGTTAGCTAACTTAAAACAAAATTACAGTAGAAATTTACCACATAGATCAAAATCAAAGGTTTCACAAAGTAAATCAAAATTAAAAAAAGACAAACTAAATTTTAGCAACAATATCATATTTGATTCTACTAAAAGATACAGAATTCAAATTCCGCCACTCCAATTTAAAAGTAAAATTAAAAAAAAAAATCTTAACAACAAAGCCACAAAAAATGTCCCATCAACAAACAATGAAGTCAAAAACTAAAAATAGCATGTACTAACTAATATTATCTAATAAGATTACTAACTACTAATTGTTTTTTCTTTATTTATTTCTTTCTTAAGTGAAAAAAAGTAGTTGGTAATCACTTTTTTTTTTCACTAAAAGATAAATGTATCATAAATATATGGCATAAATATATTGGGACGTCCCGTCCCACCCGTCCCCGTCCCGTTTACCATTCGAGAAGAAAACTCTGTTCTCATCCCAACCTATTAAGAGGCAGCCGCGCGGGAAATATTATCATCTCTAGTCTCTGTACTGATGTGGCACAGCTTATGCCTTATGATATGCCTTTCTGATTTCTTCCACCTCACTCGACTTGTTAGAAGTCTCTCATTAACGGTGGCCTTTTGTCCTTTTCTTTGGCAGTGGTTTTGACTTTTGAGGTTGTTTACATTACTATCGTGAGTCTTTTTAGGAGGTTTCTTACATAATGGTGAAATATCAAATTTCTTTTGGGTGGGTCTTTGGCTCCATGCATTTGCATTTTTCTTTTTTCGCAGTAAAAGTTCGAAGAAATTGCCATCACCGTACTTTTGTAGGCAATTTGTCGCAAAAACTACTTCAAAATTTCTTTTATATGGTTGCTTTCATATTTTCCTCGTAATAATAGAACGTAAATCTCCATCCTCAAGAAACGAAAGGAATAAAAGAATTCCTATCTCTCTTACATTCCATGCGTCAGAAGAAAAAAATATTCTGCGAAGAACCCACGTGGGTAAAGAAAGGTAATTAGCAGAAATTAAGACTTACAAGCGATGCCCATGAATTCTTGATCTCCAAGAAAAAGACCCTTTGACAGATTCCACGTTCGACCCAATTTGAAACTCGCCAAAACCTTGACTATTTGACTCGTTTTCGTGTTAACATTTTATCGAACTGGTGGTGGGCAAACTCAAGGAAAACGACAAAAGAGCTAGCATTTACCAAGATTCATTGGGTCTCTCGTTTTGTTTAGTTGGGCCGAGATAAGAGTGAAGTGTTAGTAAAAGAATATGAAGAGAGTCAAGGTGGGTTTGTGGTTATGGGCATTGGTCTTGTTAATGGGTTGGTCTGCGACAGTCTCATCGGCTGCTTTTTTCGAGAGCCGGCACAGAAGGAAATTGATGCCACCAGATCCCGCGACGACGTCGTTTGAGCTGAATCGAGTTGGGTCTTCTGTCGTTTTCCCAGTCCATGGGAACGTATATCCCACTGGGTACGTGTTTTCGGACCGACAAGATAAATCAAAATGTTAGGATGACAAAGTTGATGGGTAGTTATCTTGGAATATCTGTCTCAGACTTTTTGTTGTCTGAAAATATTAATATAAAAAAATTAAATTAATTAAAAAAAAAAAAAAGAATGGTTAATGGGAAGCAGGCTTTGTTGTTTATTGTTTATATGCGTGTGTGTGTGTGTGTATATTTAATCAGATTTTTTTTTTCTTTTTTGAGGTATCTTTAGGATCAGATTTTGTATAGTACGTTTCTCTTTTTCTTTTTCTTTTTCCTTTTTTTTTTTTCATTGCCTAGAATTTAGTAAATTAATACGTAGACTTTCTGTTGTGTCGATAACGTGAATGAATTTATGATAAATTATGTACAATTAAGAGTATCTTACGACATTTCTTTTTTATAATAATGAGTTTATAAAGTTGTAACATTAGTGTGACGGGTAATTTGTTTTTCGTTTAAAATTTTGTTTATATCTTTGCCAAATTATTATTTTGTAAATTAAATGACATATTAATCCAAATATATATGTGTTGTTATATGAAAAACTTAACTGTTTGCCTTGATACATAACAGTAGTTATTATTCTTAAATTGAACAGAGAATGTCAAAATGACTCATAACACATGTTTCCAAAATAAAGCCAGCATTCAGTTATTTGTTATGCGGATTTCTTCTTCTTCAAAAATCAGTGTTCATAGATGTGGCCAATTCTTCTCTCACACACACACACACACACACACACACACACACACAAAGAAGGAAGCTTCGTTGTTGTGGTTTTGTTAAAGAAAAGTGAATTTTATAGTGTGTTCTGCATTGCCTTTTGAATACCAACAGGGGAGAAAAAAAAAAGGAAGGGTTTGGAGGAAAAGGAAAATTGTAATGCTTTTTTTTTTTTACCTTTTCATTTGACTCTTTCTTGTGTTGGATTATGTCCATAGACTCTGCTCTAATATGATTTCTAGCCTGATTGTTTTCGGTTCAAAATCTCCAGAAATTTCAGTGCTGCTTCGTACGTTTTTTTTTTTTCATTTTTTCCTTTTAATCTGTGTTATGTATTCCAGGCAATACAATGTTACCATAACAATAGGTCAGCCACCAAAGCCATACTTTCTTGATCCCGACACCGGTAGTGATCTCACATGGCTCCAATGTGACGCTCCCTGTATCCAGTGTACTGAGGTAAATGACAATGCCAAGTCTTTTCTAAGTACCTTTTCATATATGCACTTGAGGAGCGAGTTCTCCTTGCATTAGTAATTGCTGATAGTTATTGAATGAGAAGCCTTTTCTGATATCAGTTACGCCCTCCCTCCCTTTACATGTAAACAAGAAAGCCAGAATCCATTTCCGAATGATGTAGTACCAAGATAGATTAAAGAAAGAGAAAACCTATGATGTTAGATGATTTCTCATCCTAGTTCTTTTCAAAGTCTTGCCATTTTCTATGTTTTTTGAACCATTTTAAGTCCTGATTTCGACGATTCATCTTATCCTGAATTCCAAAAGATGATAAATTGTTATTTATCGTCTTCTTTACAGACGCCACATCCACTTTACAGACCGACCAAGGACTTAGTCGGGTGTAGAGATCCCCTCTGCATGGCCTTACACTTACGTGAAACTACTACATGTGACAACCCGGAGCGATGTGATTATAACGTTGGGTATGCAGATCGTGGTTCCTCAATTGGTTTTTTGGTCAAGGATTGCTTCTATTTCAACTCTACAAACGGAGTCCAACTTAAACCTCGTCTTGCCCTCGGGTTTGTCAATTTTCTCCTTGACGACTTGTAGAGAATGCGCCAATCTTCTAATAGAGAATGGACTGTAAAGTGATTTAATCTTGAAGAGTTCATAGTGAGAAGTTTCGGTGATTTTTTTGGCTCCTCAATTAATGGTGATGCTAATTTAGAAGTGTTTTGTGCTGTTCCTCATTTTTCGATAGTTCATGTAGAGAATGGTCTTTCTAAAAGCAAAACAAGCTTTGTGTCCTTACTAAGTTTGCTTCATTTTGTTCTTCTGCTCCAGATGTGCATACCATCAAAGTGACATTTCATTTAATCCCCCCTTAGATGGAGTACTCGGCCTTGGGAGGGGAAAAACAAGTACTTTATCACAACTTTATAGTCAAGGGTTGGTGCGAAATGTCGTTGGCCACTGTTTAAGTGGACGAGGTGGAGGGTTTCTCTTCTTTGGGGATGACGTTTATGACTCCTCACGAGTGGATTGGACGCCCATGTCCCGTGATGACTCGTAATTGATTAATCCTTCCTTAACGCCATTTACCCATCCAAGGCATGGTATCTCAATTTAAGTTCATATCACTTGTTCGACTTTTACTACAAAAACTCTGTTCTTGTTGATTATGCAGAAAGCATTACTCACCTGGATTTGCAGAGCTCAGATTTGACGGAAAGCCTACTGGTTTGAAAAACCTACTTACTGTTTTTGACAGCGCGAGCACTTACACGTATCTTACTTCTCAGGCTTACCAAACGTTAACATCATTGGTGAGTGCAAACGTATTCATGATTTACAGAAACCGGAAAGAAAAAAGCGCCTAAAAAATGTATTATCTCAAAGTTTTAGGTTCATTATGCACATTAAGAAAGAACAATGCCATTTCTACTGATTAGATTCTTGCTTTCATTTTCTTGGAAAGAGAATTTATATCCAAGTGCTCGAAAAGTTGTTCTAAATCAAAAAAAATCTTGTTTATATTATTGGTGGCATTGCAGGTGAAAGGAGATATACCTAGAAAGTATCTGAGAGAAGCCCCAGAGGACCAAACTCTCCCACTATGTTGGAAAGGCAAAAGCCGGTTTGAAAGGGTAAGCGATGTCCGAAAATGCTTCAAGCCCTTGGCACTGGACTTCACAAGTGGTGGCAAAACCAAAACTTACGAGTTGCCTCCTGAAGCTTATCTAATCATTTCAGTAAGCCTCACTTTTCTTGTTTTATCTTATGGATTCTATGTTTATATTCTACAAATATCACTCTGTTATATACAAAACTAAACGAATGTGTTCTTTCAGTCCAAGGGGAATGTTTGCTTGGGAATTCTAAAGGGCTCTGAAGTTGAGCTTGAAAATTATAATATCATTATTGGAGGTAAGTTTTCCATGTATATGTGATTAAATATAGCACTAGCTTAAAATTTACATATTTTAAAAAGATAGTAGTGATTTTGATTACTTTATATCACTTTCATGTCCTTGCATTCTGTAATTATTTGTGATAATTAATAACTGACAGTGACATTGAAAAAATGAAACCAAAACCGATGTCATATTTATAATACATTTTCTGTTAGTGGTATGAAAAAGAAAATTAACCTTATTTGCAATCTTTCAGAACCCATTTGATTTCTCTCTCTAAAATTTTGATCTCTTGTCACTTCCACAGACGTATCAATGCAAGATAAGATGGTGATCTATGATAACGAGAAGCAGATGATTGGATGGGTCTCTGCAAACTGTGATAAGCCTCCCAAAACAAGCTCCATCAGCTTCTGATGATATACTCTAGTAGTTTCCAATCCTTTATTTCCATCAACACCAAGTGGTTATAGAGCATCCCCAAAATAAATAAAGTGTTTAAATAATGGCCTCTTATTGGTGTATATAACTATATGAATGTGTGTATCTATATAGGTGGGCATAGGGTATATAAATATATATATATATATACTGATTTGTTTGGAGGGTGCTTCGTACTTGTGTTGATTGCTTCATACAAACCTGAATAGACATCCCAAATTTTATGGGAACTAGAATCGGTCATCATAATAATAATGTTTATTTCTAAATATTCAAGTAGTGATAATTAATGAGAAATTTGATCACATGCAGTTTTTTTTTACACTTAATTAAAAGAAAGATCTGAATTTTTTTTTAAACAAATATAGTCATTGGCCATTAAAATGGTTGATAAATTAACCAATTAGATCCCGTTTATCACTGATTGTCTGATAAATTACTCATTGACATCAATTAATATATATTAATAATGTAAAAACGGTTATTTTGTTAATTTAACAAAACTACATTTATTAAAAAAATATACTTATAAAAAAAAAATTAATTTTATATCCTTAATATTCTCGTATATATCCTGCTAAACTTTACAATTTTAACTTTTAATTTTTAATTACCTATTTAGACTTTAGTCTATAACCTATTGGTCGAAAGGGTAGGCAGAAAAAAGAAAAAAGATCATAATGCAACTTGCAATTTTACACCAATTTCATATGGAGTTATTTTATTTGTCATTGGTACACAACTTCAATAAATAAATTATCGTCTCACTCAGCTAAATTATTATCTTCGTTGGTCACTGGACTACTAGTCCTAAAGAGGATGCTTTGGACTTCATGATGATGGTTTTGGTGAGAGGGATGGCTTTTATGATCAGATGAGATGCGTTTTAGTCTCTTTGGTCGTGTTTGTTGGCTTGTCATTAAAGGTATATCTATGGTGTCTGGGGTTTTTCTCATTTTTGTTATAGTTATCTGTTTAAAATAAAGGCAATGTGTTAGGATCTATATGTGCCCTAAGGATACAAAATAAATTCTAGAGATTTTCTGTAAATATGATATTTTGATATTAATAAAAAGAGGTTATTCATGTTTAATATGTAGTGTCCTATTTACTTTTATTTGTTGGTTGTATAATTATTTTGAGCAAACATAAAATACTTCTAGGCTGTTGGAAGTATATCAGATTACCATATGTATACAGGGTATACATAGAAGATGTGGTAATTTGATAACAGTCTAAATAAATGGTCTGCAATCGATAGAATAAGATTTGAGGATCTTATTTGTGATAAGATTGTAAAGGTTGTCTACCTCCTTGGAGGGATGGTTTGTCTTGACCATCAGATAGGTTTCGAGTAGAAATTTTAATGTATATCAGTATTGAGGTGTGACATTGGACTGGATCTAAGGTATTAATTGATTTGGTTTAATAATTCCGTTTATAAGAATCAATGATACTTTGATTATTATCTTGCATTAATCTTAATCCTGAAATGAATACTTGATTTTGCATCCATGACTTATGCATTTTGATCCACTATAGGTGAGACACTGCTAATTGATGGTCAATATACTTGTATTTTGGTTGTATGACTTATGGATGGAGAAATCAAGATTCATAGATACGGAATCTATAGTTATCTTAACGATTGTACATGTTATCTACTTAAAGGCATTATTCGGGAATCGAAAGATAATATAACAAGATTTTGACCATCGGTTTACTTTGTGTTCTCTGATGGTTTACCGATTATATGGCTTCACAATTGGTAATTCTTTCAATGGAGAATAATGGAACTTTAAGTGAAAATGATTGAAAAGGTAAAATGAAAAAAAAAAAAAACCTTAATTCAATCATGGATAACATATGGGGATTAAGCGAGCGATGAATAAATCATGGAATAAGCAGTGCGTTAGAGAGCTTTTGTAATACGGTATGTAAACGGGAGTTCAGCTTCAGACTTTTAGTAGAATAGTCCTGAAGTTGATAATTGATGAATAATTAATCCGGGATTAATTTTTCGCAATTATAGGAGCCTCTTTACATATTTCCATCACTACTAGAAAATGTGGATTCCACGACGGAGCTTTCATGACCGTTTTTAAAAAACCGTCGTGGAAGGATCTTTTTTCACAAAATTTTTTTATTTTTTTATTTTTGGACTTTACCACGACGGTTTTTGGGGAAAACCGTCGTGGTATGACGGTTTTCCCAAAAAACCGTCGTGGTAGGTACTAAGGCGGGAATTTTGAAAATTTTTGAATTAAATTTAATTTTTTGGAGCGTGTATTAAAACCCAAAAAAATACCATCTTTCCCACCCCATTACATTCTGAGCCTTTTTACTTTTCCACTCTCTAATACACACTGTAACTCTATACTCAAAGCTGCCAAATTTCCTCCCTCTATTTCTCTCTCTCCGCTCCCTCCCTACTTAAAATCTCCAAAAACTCACTCTATCTCACCGCGCCTCCTCTCTCTATTTCACCTCTCAAATTTTTCTCTTGATTCCATTCTCCGATGGCCTCCTCCACTACTCACGCAGCCTTCTCCATTCTTTGACGGGTCCACCAAGGAACTCACGCGGCTTTCCCTCTCTTTCTCGCCACACTCCGCCCATACCTACGCTGAACAAGTCGGTAAGTTGTAATGTATATTGCTTGGGTAATACATGGATTTGGAAATTTTTCGTCTAAAATTTTGATTTTGTTGATTGTGGTTATTGATAAAATGTTCCGTCCAAAATGTTGATTTTGTAGATTGTTGAGTTAGGAATATTCCATCCGAAATGGCCAAAATCTGTCCCCTACATTTTCGGTGATTGTTTATTGTGGTTATGTTTTAGATTTGAATTAGATTGGTTGGGTAAGGCATGGATTTGAGAATTTTCTAGAAAAAAGTGTTGACACTAGTAGAAAATGTGGATACCACGACTGATATTCGACGACCGTTTTAAAAAAAACCGTCGTCGTAATTTCGGAAAAAACACGGAGCCGAAAAGCACACGAAGACCGTCGTGGAATCTCAAGATACCACGACGGTCTTATTTGACCGTCGTGGTATCTCGGAGATACCACGACGGTCACAATGACCGTCGTGGTATCTCGGAGATACCACGACGGTCTTTTTTGACCATCGTGGTATCTCCGAGATACCACGACGGACATTGTGACCGTCGTGGTATCTCCGAGATACCACGACGGTCTTCTTTGACCGTCGTGGTATCTCTTCCTCGGATTCCGGATTCCACGACGGTAAAAAATGCGGCTCAAAAACCGTCGTCGTATACTGAGATTCCACGACTGAATCCGGAAAACCGTCGTGGAATCTCGAATATTACACGACGGTTTCCGTAAAACCGTCATGGAATCGTCACCAAAATTTATAAACGCCGAGTGCTTGCCGTCCTAAATTTTTTCACAGCAACAAACCAGTCTCCCTATCCGAAAACCAAGTTCAGATTCCTCCGATTTCAGTCAATATACACCGTAGGACATCACCAAAGGTAAGTGATCACTGATTAATTAACGTCTTCTTGTTATTCTTTATGTGTGGGATCAATTTATATGTATGCTTTATATAAATCCACAAGGTGCATGCATGTTTCATTGTAGTTTTAGACGGTTTTGTTAGGTTGTATTGATTTTTTATTGTTGATTAATTAATGGGCGGGTTATAAGTATTTTAATTTTTGGATTATAGGATTTGCAAATCATGGATCGGAAATGGATGTGGTTTGATAGATTGTCCAAAGCATATGTAGATGGTGTTGAAGAATTTTTGTCATTTGCCAAAGCTCACATACAAGATGATAAGATTCCGTGTCCGTGTCAACTTTGTGGTAATCATAGATCTCATTCCATTGATAATGTTAGAGGGCATTTGCGCGCTTATGGGATTATTTGTTCTTATCAAACATGGTATTTACATGGTGAAGATTTTTTCGGTATTAAATATACATCGACGAAGTCTAAAGGTAAAGAGGCTATTGTGGAGGAAGACGTTGGTGATAATATGTTCAATATGATTAATGATTTGGAAGAAAACTTTGTGCATTGACCGGAGTTATTTGAGGCAATGATTAATGATGCGGAGACGCCTTTGTATGTCGGGTGTACAAAATATACAAAATTAGGGGCATTAGTTAAATTATGGAATATGAAAGCGTCGGGAGGGTGGACGAATTCTAGTTTCACAACTCTTTTAGAATTTCTAAAAGATGTTTTACCGGAGGATAACAAGGTGCCACCTAGTATGTACGAGGCAAAGAAGACGTTGAGCACTTTGGGAATGGAATATGAAAAGATACATGCTTGTCCAAATGATTGTGTCCTTTACCGGAAAGAATATGAAGATTTAGATGAAAGTCCGGTTTGTAAGGAGTCAAGATGGAAGAATGGCAAGATGCCTTCTAATGGTAGAAAAGGAGTGCCGGTTAAGGTGTTATGGTACATTCCACCGGCTCCACGTTTGCGTCGTTTATTCCGTAATGCCGAGCATGCTAAGAATTTGACCTGGCATCATGATCAACGCGTTGACGATGGCAAACTTAGGCATCCGGCCGACTCACCACAATGGAAGACCTTTGACGACAATCATCCAGATTTTAGCTCAGAGCCAAGGAATTTACGTCTCGGTTTGTCGACGGACGGAATGAACCCACACAGTAACATGAGTAGTCGGCATAGTACCTGGCCAGTCGTACTTGTCAACTACAATCTCCCTCCGGAATTGTGCATGAAGCGGAAGTTCTTGATGTTGACATTATTGATCTCCGGCCCTCAACAACCGGGGAATGATATTGACGTGTACTTGGCACCATTAATCGATGACCTAAAAAGCTTGTGGGAAGATGGTTTACAAGTTAGAGATTCTTACCGTCAAGATACGTTCAATCTACGTGCAATGTTGATTTGGACAATTAATGACTTTCCTGCACTTGGCAACCTTTCTGGTTATCCCGTGAGGAGTTCTGTAGGATGTCCAGTCTGTATGAAGGAAACATCCTCTATTCGGTTGAAGAATGGTAAGAAAACCGTTTACCTTGGTCACAGGAGATTCTTGCCATCAAATCATCGATACCGCAAACAAAAGAAGGCTTTTGATGGTAATACCGAAGAAAGATCCGCTCCTCGGATTTTGTCTGGCGAAGCCGTATTTGAGATGGTTAAAGACATGAAAGTAGTTTTGGGGAAGAGAAAACGTAAGGCTCCTGTTGTTGATGGACCGTCGTGGAAAAAGAAGTCAATCTTCTATGAACTTCCATATTGGAAGTCACTTTACGTTCGTCATTGCCTTGATGTTATGCATATTGAGAAAAACGTTTGTGAATCGATTGTGGGCACGTTGCTTGACATCCCAAACAAGACTAAAGATGGTGAAAAAGCCCGGTTAGATCTTCAAGAGATGAAGATTAGATCAAATTTGCACCCCGACAAAAGATCGACTGGCACATACTTACCTCCGGCAAAGCACACATTATCCAAACAAGAAAAGAGGAAGCTTTGTGAATGGCTTGCGTCCGTGAAAGTGCCAAGTGGGTACTCTTCTAACTTCAAAAGGTTGGTGTCGATGAAGGATTTAAGGCTCATTGGAATGAAAACTCACGATTGTCATATCTTGATGCAACAATTATTGCCGCTTGCATTGCGGGGAGTTTTAACGAAAGATGTGAGATATGCAATTACGAAGTTATGCTCGTTCTTCAATTCAATTTGCTCCAAGGTAATCGATCCACTTATGCTAGATTCGCTACAATCGGAATTGGTGATGACTTTGTGCATGCTTGAGAAGTTTTTCCCACCAGCCTTTTTTGATATAATGATCCACCTACCGGTACACTTAGTTCGTGAAGTTAAGCTATGTGGACCGGTCCATTTGAGGTGGATGTATCCTTTCGAAAGGTACATGAAGGTTTTAAAGGGTTACGTGAATAACCGAAATAGGCCGGAGGGATGCATCGTGGAAAACTACATAGCCGAGGAGTCAGTTGAATTTTGTTCTGAGTATTTGTCCAATGCGGAGCCAATAGGGTTGCCAACGAGCGGGCCATTTACGTCGAGAGGACTATCCATCGCCGTTCATTCGCCAGTAAAGCAAGATGAATGGGAAAAAGCTTGTCTGTATGTTCTGCACAATGCTAAGGAAGTGGAGTCGTTCGTTGAGGCTCATATGACGGGATTAAGATGCGTGCATCCAAGGAAAACAAGAAGTGAGAAGTGGATTCAAGATGAGCACAACCGGACTTTCAGGGAGTGGATAAGCCGACATTTGCATATGAAGCCTGGTGTTTCCCAAGACTTAATGAAGCTTGCAAGAGGTCCGTCTTCGATTGTCACAACATATACATCGTACTCTGTAAATGGCTACACCTTTTACACTCGCGAAAGAGATGAGAAACATCCAGTCCAAAATAGTGGTGTGAGCCTTCGTGCTGAGTCTATGCATATTTCATCCGCAAAGGACAAGAACCCGGTATACGGCTCCATGAACTACTTTGGGTTCATTGAAGATATCTGGGAGCTTGATTATTCCGGCTTGCGGATAGCACTCTTTAAATGCAAGTGGGCAGACAACAATTGCGTTAAGATCGATAAGGACGGCGTGACAGTGGTTGACTTTAGGCGTATGGGATACAAAAATGATCCTTTCATTCTGGCGTCGCAAGCAGTACAAGTCTTTTACACAACGGATCCCGACAATTCCGAGTTATCATTAGTTGTGCCAATGAAGCCAAAATTAATCCGGGATGGCCACGAAGATGTCGAAGATTCCACGGACATTCCATCTATCACGGCGGGTTTGCCATTGGTGGATGAGGTTGATGATTTGGACGATGATTCGTCACACTTGCTTCGTTTAGATGTTGAATGGACACGTGTTGAGAAGTCCAGAAAAAAAAAAATTAATGCATAGCTTTATCGAATACAAGATCACAATATATATATATCACAAGGGGATAATTTATAAGAAGTATTATTACAATATACATCGTTTCATATGTGCACATTATAATGCCATATATATAGTCTAAACGAATATAAGATCACAAAGAGAGTATGGACGGATTAATGCATATATAACACGTGTGTGGCCGACTGTGCGATTATATACATATATAGTTGATAAACATGTAGTTTCAAAACGTTTTAATTGCAAAATACGACGACGGTTCAAAACGTTTTAATTCCAAAATACGACGACGGTCTATCACAAAAACCGTCGTCGTATTTTGAATAATAAGATACCACGACGGTCTTTGACCGTCGTGGTATCCAAGGCTACCACGACGATCAAATGACCGTCGTTGTAGCCTCGGGTACCACGACGGTCAAAAGCCCGTCGTGGTACCCAAGATACCACGACGGTCAAAGACCGTCGTGGTACCCGAGGGTACCACGACGGTCTTTGACCGTCGTGGTAGTCCAAACCGAGGTACCACGACGGTCATTGGACCGTCGTGGTAGGTCCCGTTTTGGGACCTACCACGACGGTCTTTTGACCGTCGTGGTACCCTCGTGTACCACGACGGTCAAATACCGTCGTGGTATCCGTGCCGCGAAAGTTTAAAAATTACCCGGGAAGCGTGCCTTTCTGCAAGTGGCCGAAATTATCATCCTCTATGCATAAGAGCAAAACAAACTCACCATTCACTCTACTTTCTCTCTCATTTTTCGGCAACTCCCTCTATTTCTCTCTAACTTTTTGCCTTTCATCCTCCATTATCTCTCTGTCTTCAAGATCTTGAATCATCCAATATCTCTCATTGCCGTCCATCCTCCTCCATTTTCTACGAATTTTGTTACCATTTCGCCGACC
Source organism: Ficus microcarpa (assembly GCA_025413485.1). Lineage (NCBI taxonomy): Eukaryota > Viridiplantae > Streptophyta > Magnoliopsida > Rosales > Moraceae > Ficus > Ficus microcarpa. The sequence goes on from CM046387.1 coordinate 12,457,465, forward strand.
TCCACACGCTCACACCGACGCCGTCGCCAAGGCCGACCCCCAAACTTGCTCGCCGGCGCCAATTTACCCGCCCATACCCACACTAAACGGGTTAGTTTATATTTCCGAAATTTCATTAAACGGTTGATAGAACTTTGCTAAGACAATAGTAAACTTTATTTTAAGGACACGGTGATTGTTGATTGATGCTTGTAATTGTGAAACATTATTTGGGTCATAGGTGAAACGGAAAAAACGTGTCCCTTGCATGTTCAAAATACGCCCACTATATGCTCGACCAAATTCCTATTTGAGTGGCTTGGTTTCGGTATGTTGTGAAATGTGACAAATGGTGGCCGAAATTTGCATTAATTGTTGAATTCCGTAAATTTAATGGCGAAACACCGACCCTAGGCTCGTGTGGGTTGGTTTTATTCCGTGAGTTTGAGTGCTTTAATTTCGATCGATAATATACGGATTGGGCAATTTTCCGGATAAAATGTTAACGCAAGATTTACAAATTTTGTAGATGCCATGTTAGCGTTATTGGTTTTAGGAGTTAGACATAATTGTAGCTTGAAATTAAAGGGCTAGGGTAAGGCATGGATTCAACAATTATCCCGTAAAGTGTTAGCGTGTGACTTATTGTTAGCGTTTGACATAGTCGATGGTATGCTTATTTGAGTTTGAAACCGTTTTACTTTGAAGTAAATTGATTGGATTAAGATATGCATTTATTATTTTCCGGCAATCGTCGTTGATGATGTGACTTAGATATGCTTTATTGACAAAAATTTTTGTTTCGTTATGTATTTGGGTCCGGAGTTATTGTAGATTGGGTCAAAATGTCGCAAGAGAACGAGCAGGAACACTCAACTCAAACTCAAATTGGAAAACCACGACGAACCAACTCACCTAGCTTCAATCCCGATGAAGAAGGAAAACGAAGATCAACCCTTATGAGGAGAGTCCACCAAGTTAGGACAAAAGGAGAACGAATGGAAGTTTCGTTCGACTCGAAAGGGCAACCAATGGGGAAGGGAGGAGATGCATTACAGAGTTGGATTGGAGTGCTTGCTCGAGAGCATATACCCATTTGGATATCCGACTTTAGAAGTGCCGATATAGCCCAAAATAAAGAAAGAGTGTGGACGGAAATCGCAACTTCTTTCACTGTAGATGCGTCGTTTAAAAAACAAGCTTTAAAGTCATGTGGAGAGTCTGCAAAAAATTTTAGACATGATCTTTACCAAGCTTTTGTCAGGGATCATATTGATGAAGAATGTGTTTGGCAACGGGCGGCAAAAGTGATTCACAATTACCCCACCATCACCCAGGATGATTGGGAATCTTTCATTGCCTATCGTCGGTCCCCGGAATTCAGAAGATTATCCGAACAACGAAGTGAGATAAGAAAGAAACTCAAATACGGATCAACGGGAGGCCGAGACGGATATCGGAAACGTGACCAAGCACATGTACGTGAATAGTTTCCTTTTAATTTGTAAATGGTAAATTATTATGTGGATTTCCATATTATATGTTTACTAACGTTATTATTAAACTGTAGTTTGAGAAGACGGGAACTTACCCAGAGCGGTATGAGAATTGGCTGGAGATGCGCATCAACCCCGATGGATCTTTCAAGAATGAATCATGTAAAGATATTGCAGAAAGAATAGTAAGTATTCGAATCCGATTAAACTATAATGATCTTGCATACTCGTTTATGTTTACGAAGTCATAACATACCCGGTAATTGTTACAGGACGACATCAGTTCACAACAGACACAAGGAAGCTTCGAATCTGTTGGGACAGAGGATATATTGACCAAGGCATTAGGCAATGCCGAGCATCGTGGTCGGATTCGGGGTCAATCGAAGTTTGTCAAGCAGTCGCAATACTTCAACCCGGTGGGAAGTGTCTCGGATAATGCTGAAGTATTGGATATGAAACGGCAGCTGGCCGCATTAGAAAGAACCGTGCAGGAACTATGTGCGAAGCACGGTATCAACCGAGAGACAATGGCAGAGGAGCCGACCGCACCGACAGTTGATCAACACAACAGCTTCAAGGCTAGTTGCACTTTGAATGAAAAAGGACCTGCGGCGTCGGACCCGAAGACCATGCCGAACGCAAGTAGGGAATGCCATCTATTTGCGCCTGATTTAATTAACGGAGGAGTTGTTCTTGTTGCAAACGGCAGGGCATACATGGAATGTGTTCCAACGGACACAGTCCATGGGATTCCTTTAGGTGAGGAGAATGTACGAGTGACAATCTTAGTTCCAAAACTAAGAGGTGCACTCCTACCAATTCCGACGCACGACGCCACATGTATTGAAGAAGCTGTCGGTGGGTTTGTTGCATGGCCGAAACACTTAGTCGGCATTGAACCAAGTTTGAGCCAGGCAAGCAAAGGTCCCAGTCAGGCTCCTGTCCGAGAACCCGAGGGGAGCAAACGAACCAAAAAGAGAGCGGGGAAGAAGAAAATATAGTCACAACCGGAGGTACAACAACACCCGGCACAAGGACAAATGCCTTCGTTTGACTTTACTTACATGCTCCAGGAATTGAAACCGTTGGCATATTACGCATAGAATTCCATGCATGATGGTACACAAATAATCTTCAACGAAGAACAGATCGCAAATGGCGATGAAATGCCCATATATATTGGGTTTGAAGATGTCTACCATTTCTTAACATTTAAAGAGATCAGTGCAAATAGCATAATGGTTTACATCATGTAATACATTTTTCTTTAAACTATTTCATTATTGAGCCTTCATAATTTTATGTACATAATTTGTGTAACAAGTCAGCCTAACTATTTTGCAGATACTTAACGGAATGTTGTGCAAGGGCAGGAATGGGCCAACGGTTCGAGTTTATTTCTCCAGTCCTCGTCTCACCAGTTCAACGCGTTACCGATCGCGCCGCCTACGTTCGAGAGAGGGCCGATTGCATTATACGGATCTTAAGAGACGCTCCACAGGGAAAGCTATTTATCATGCCATATAACAGCGGCCAACATTGGATCTTGGCAGTTATTGATCCATGGGATGACTCGGTCCTATATTTTAATCCGCTCGGGAACGGACCGGGTGATGATTTTAAAGACCTCGTTATGACGTAAGTATTTTTTTTATGTTCATATATCTGATTCTATGAATAGAATAATTGTCGTTGTAATATATTGTTGTGAAATTGTTAGGGCACTTAATGATTGGAAGTTGATGGTGGGAGGAGGAGTAAGACAGCGACGGAACTGGGAGACTTTGATTGAGACTGCTCGATGTCCAATACAAGAAGGACATGTAGAGTGCGGTTATTTCGTGTTAGCTTTCATGCGAGAAATAACCCTCACTATTGATGGAATATCTGTTCTTCAGACGAAGGATTTTTATACCGATGATGAAATGAAGATGGTTAGGATTGAGTGGACTCAATTTGTAATGCGGCACATACAATATTAAACCATATGATTTTTGTATTATATGCATATGAATTGAACAAAATGTAGATTGTCGTATTTTTAAAAAAACATATGATCGGAATCGCTAAATTTTTTTAAAAAAAAAAAACCATAAAACCACGACGGGCATTTACCGTCGTGGTACTCCAAGGTACCACGACGGGCATTTGCCCGTCGTGGTACTTTGGCATTTGACCGTCGTGGTACCTTGGAGTACCACGACGGGCAAATGCCCGTCGTGGTACCGTGGAGTACCACGACGGGGTACGTGGAGTACCACGACGGGGTACGTGAAGTACCACGACGGTAACTGCCCGTCGTGGTACCTCTTTTCTATCACGACGGGCAAAATGCCCGTCGTGGTATCTATGGCTACCACGACGGTCTTTGACCGTCGTGGTACGTATGATACCACGACGGTCAAAAGACCGTCGTCGAATCCAAAAACATACCACGACTGTAGATTCCACGACGGTTTAAAAACCGTCGTATAAGTATTAATACGACGGTTTTTAACCGTCGTCGAATCCGGATTCTGTTCTAGTGTGATTTTGTGATTTAAATGTTTTTGGGGAAATGATATGAATTCGTGATTTTTTTTTCATTGTTACCTACCACGACGGTTCGTTGAGAAACCGTCGTGGTTGACGTCCACTTTCCCGAAACTGGCCAGTTTTGAATCCAAACTAGTAGTTTCGGTTGTTAAGTTCGGTTTACGTCCTATTTCATGAAGTCTAACTCGACCGACTACTTCGGGAGCCTACACAGCAAGCATGCAGCATTTCTAACGTCCCACTTATTCAATCACATCAACCCAACATGTCCATGCAGCCCCTAAACCGATTGCCCTAATCCTTGGGTTGCATGGTTTCTAACTTGCATGCACACATCCAAACCTTCATCTCATGCCATACTTGGCTAGCACTAGCAACCTAGCATCATTGCCAAAACCGGCTTGTACAAAACAGGGCACATACCAACCATCTAATCATGCAAATTCTAACATGCAAGCAAGCATAAATATATAGCAAGCAAAGCATAAACAAAGCCATAGCCAAACCACCCTTAAAATCCTAAACAAGCACCACACCTAGTTCTAGGACAATTGAATAAAACTTGAGCTTAAGCTCTTACAATCCTTGACTTGAAATACACATAAATTTCCAATTGGAATCAATTAGAAAAGAGTAGGGTTTATGGGAGATTCTACCTTGGCTAACCCTAGAAATGGTTTAGGGTTGGTGGATCCAAATTTCTCCCTCCCTTGGCTCTTCCTTTCCCACGGTTTTGCCCTCCAACTGGGCGCCAAAATTTTTCACCTCACTTGGTGATTGTTTCAGCCAAAATCGAAACTCTCCATATTCTAATCCTCTCCAATTTTTCCTTTCCCTTTTCTTGCTCATTCATGGCCGAACACACACACACTCACCTAGGGCACCAAAATTTCTGTTGGTTGCTTGGTTGGTGATTTCTCCTCACTCTTGGCCACTAACCAATTTTTCCCACTAGAATTTTCTCTCCTTTTTTCCTTCCCCACACTCGGCCATAGCCAAGAAAATGGGTCTCAAATTTTTTTTTCAACTTTCTCTTGGTTCTTGGTTGAAAACCCGAACACCCCTAATCCAATCCCTCTTGGATTTTAAATTTTATTTCTTTTCTCGTTCTCTCTTCCAAGGATGCGGATTTTTCTGATGAAGAATGGCAAGAGTTTGGCTATTTTTCCCAATTTTTCCAGCCCCAAAATCTGCCCATCTCATGGGTATTTATAGGCATATGAAACTTTTCAAAAATTCTAAAACAACCCCTCAAAATTCAATTATTTGGACACTTGGCATGCAAGGTGGCCGGCCATTCCCTTGTGGAACAAGGCTAAGATGACCTCATCATGATGACATCATCTAGATGACATCACTTTGCTTACATCACCAAACTTTCAAAATTTACACTTTGGCCCCAAAAGCTAGAATTCTTGCAAATTTGCCCCTTAGGTGGTCGGTCACTTGCTTAGAGAACAAGCCAAGCTTATCTCATCTTGATGACATCATCTTGATGACATCACTATGCTTACATCATCAATTTTTCAAAATTTACACTTTTGCCCCAAAAGATAAAATTTTGGCATTTTTGCCCCTGAGGTGGCCGGCCATGTCATCCCTTCTAGAACCTTCTTTGCTTTCTTTCCAAGCTTAAATAATTCACTTATGATGTCATAAATTGAGGATATGATGATATCATCCATATTAAGCCCCGTTTGGCTTTTCCTCAATATTCAGTCCATTTTTAAGCTACACAGATATTTCTAATACTGTATTCACTTAAACACAGTATTTTTATACTGTACTACCGTTCAAAATTTATCTGTGTAAAAAAGGACAGTATAAATTTTTTTCTTATTTTTCAAGTCCTTTTTGCCCTTGATCCTTACTAGGTGTACTTGATTTTCTAGGGTGGTTTTAAAGTCTATTTGAGCTATCTTGCCCATAATGTCGGGTTTTACAGTATCTTTTCCCATACTGCATCACATAACACTGCGAAGTCAACCAATTGACCACTCTTGGTCAAACTTTGACTTTCTTCGTCAAATTTGACTTTCTCGGTCAAACTTTGACTTTCTCAAAATTACGTACTTTTTCGTCCTTTTCGACTTAAAAGGGCGTTTGCTAACCTTAGCAACTTATTTTGAGTCTTATTGAGCTATAAGATCTCATAAAAAGTATGAAAAACTCTTAACTGAGCTTTTCCGTAAATACCTCCATGGTATGCATATAATTCCTTTTGCAAAGGAAACAGTGACATAGAAATTCTAGGTTTTACAATCTACCCCCCTTAAAAATTTTTGTCCTCGAAAATTAGGATAACCTGAGGTAGGTCATTCTCATCTCATCTTCTAAATTTTCAGGTTGTCTTTTCAACCTTGTGGTTTCGACATAAAACCTTAACCATAGGAATAGTTCTGTTCCTTAAGACCTTTTCTTCCCGATCCGAAACTTGAACTGATTTATCTTCATAAGTCAAATCCATTTCAACTTCCACTAGTTCTTATTTAGGCATGTGGGAGGAACCTGGTACACATTTCTTTTAGCATCTTGATGTGAACCACATTATACATCGATGCTAATTCTAATGGTAAAGCTAACTTTTCAATCCTTCCGAGGATTTTGAACAGTCCTGTATAACTAGGACTAAATTCCCTCTTTTCGCTAAACCTCATTGTTCCTTCCCTAGGAACAATCTTAATAAACACAGCGTTTCCAACTTGGAATTTCTAAAGGCTGTCTACTTTTATCAATATAACTTTTCTGTCTGTTAAAGTTATATTGAGTTTCTCCCTAATCCTTTTTGATATCATCAATAGTCTTTTTGATGAAATCTGTTATTCGAAGTTGTTTCTATCCAACTTCCAGCCATTGGATAGGAGATTGACATTTCCTTTCATAATATGCCTCAAATGGGACCATACCAATCGAAGCATGTTAACTTGTTATACAAAAATTCACTCAATGGCAGCTTTTAATCCTCACTCCTTTAAAATCCAATACACATAATCTTAGTATATCCTCTAGTGTCTGGAGGGTTCGTGCTAAACAATCATCAATTTAGGGTGAAATACCATACTAAACCTTGATTCCAACCCCATGGCATCATGAACACTCGTCCAAAATCAAGAAGTAAAGCGTCCATCACGATCGGAGATGATCGATTTTGGCATTCCACGCTGTCTCATAATCCGAGATGTGTAGACTTACCGTCAATTTTCCACTAAAAAAATGACCTTAAGCGAAATGAAGTGGGCTGATTTGGTTATTCTATCCACAATAACCCAAATCGGACCATTCCCACTTACAATCCTAGGCAATCATACCATGAAATCCATAGTAGTTTGCTCCCATTTCTAATCTGGAAGCTCTATTTTCCGTCATTTTCTTTAAAAATGTCGGTATTCGGCCTTAACTTTCTAACAAGTTAGGCACTTGGACATGTATTCTAATACTTGATTCTTCATATTTGGTCACCAATAATCCTCTTAAAGGTTCTTGTACATCCTAGGCGTACCAAATATGTTGTCTTATGTGTTTCCGATTCTATTTAATCCTTTAAAAATTCTCATCAGAGACACCAATCCTTTCCTTTATAGCGCCCTTATCGCGGTTCGAACAGTCGTCTTGAAGATATTGGACTCCTTGATCCTGAGCTGATGATGGCCTGATCGCAGGTCGTCTTTAAAACATACTACTGCTCCCTTTCGTTGATCGAAAAGATCATTAATCTTTGGAAAAAGATACTCGTTCCTGAGTATACTCTTATGACTTCACTTAAAGCTTCCTCGCTCGGCGGTTGCCATACGGTAAATTACTTTCGATGTTGGTGCAGCTCTAAGCAGCAACTCGATCCCGAAATTTTCTGTTCTGGCGGTAGTCCTAGTAAGTCCTTTATTACTGAAATTAATTCCGTTGTTGAGCTTCGCAATTGTCCGTGAAGTCAGACTTTTCCTTGTCGTATGAGCTGGACGTCTCACAAGGTTGTTGGAAATCGTACGTAACATCGTAAAAACTTAAGAAATCCATTTCTAAGATCACATCGAAATTCTAAAGCTTGATTGCGATGAGATCTACAAGCAATTCTTTGCCATACATAATTTCAAATCCAAGCATTGGATTACAAAATCTCTCCAAAAGGCAAAGAAGTTCTTAAAAGATTATTTTAAACTATCTACACTATTTCCTAATTTTTGGGCAAACTCTATAAACACAATAAGTGAGTAGCACCAGAATTATATAATACGATAACGTCATATGTGGCGATAAGAATCTATCTTGTCACCCCATGCGAAGTCCCTGCTTCGACATCTTCGTTAGTGTAGGCATAGATCCTTGCTTGGGGTTCAGGAGCCTCTAGCCTTCCTTGCATAATTGAAGGTCCTTCGAGCCTTGCCTGAACTGCATGTAATCGGCTGCCAGCATTCATGTTCGGATACTGCGGGTTCTGGCTTTGATTGTTCTGGGGACAGTTCCGTGCATAATTCCCCTCCTTGCCACACAAAAAGCAAGCATTTGTTCCTATCTTGCATACTCCCGGATGTTTCCTCCCGCACCTTGCGCACCCCGAGTTGTCAGTGCTAGTATCCTCATTCCCTCGATTGTTCTTTTTCTGAAGGAAATTCCTGGATTGACCCTGGCCAGCAAAATTCCCTTTCCTTTTGTTCCTCCCAAATTGTTTGGAACCTTGGGTAGGGTTACTAACTTGGCCTTTTGGGTGTGACTCTGGACCTTGTTTAGGCTGTGTTGTCTTTACAACAGCCTTCTCCTCCTTCCTCGCCTTAAAAATTTAAGCCCTAGCTTTCTTATCCTGGTTAATCCAATACTCCGCTCTTATCGCCCGACTTACACCGTCGGATACCAGGGTAGGCGGGCTACTGCCAGCACTTACTTGCTTGGCAACATCGGTTCTAAACATCTTCATCATTTTTCTTACCTTCTCCGTCTCACTCGGCACTAGCTCCGGACACAAATGAGCCAATTGCTCAAACTTCTTGACAGCTTCCATTACTGTCATTGACCCCTGTCTAAAGTTCGTGAACTCATCCTGTTGAGTTGCAAGAACCTCCTGGTTATAATAAATTGTCCGGAATTCCGTCACGAAATCCTACCAACCATGGTCGTGATGTCTCGACGCATCTGTACTGTCATCCTCCAATGTCTGGCGTCCTTCTTAAGAGCAAAAGAGGCACAGAGGACCTTTTCTTGCTTCGTAAGCCTCATAAAATCCAATATAACTTGGACATCGATCAGCCAGTTGTCGCCGGCTATCGGATCCATTGGTCCTTCAAATTTGGGCGCCTTCATTCGCCTGAATCGCTCATACAATAAATCATCCTGTACTGGGGGTAAGTTAATTGGCACTCCAGCAGGTGCCGTCGAAATCTCAGCATTTCGAGGAATTTCAGGTTGGACCTCTAGTTGAACATTCGGTTCCGGAGGTACTACTAGGGGTACTTGAGGTGGAACCTCGTCAACTTGGGGTCTTTGGTTCATCCAACCTAATTGTTCCCAAAGCCTATTCATCTCTTGTTGCTGTTCAAGCAACTGCCGTTGCAAATCAGCTATAACAGTCGCCAAATCTGGCTCAGGCTGGTTAACAGGTACCGCTCTACGCTGACGTACCATCTTCTAAATTCCTATCATAAGAAAAGATATTATCATACTGTTGATATCCTTTCTTTCATTCATGACTTATCACATCATATCGTACTCATTATACATCTTAATATAATCGTACCTTATCACACATCTTATCATATTTATCATACCATAACTCAATGGTATTATCGTATCATATCTGATACTCATCATAACATAATAGTATCTTCTTGATACATACATGCTTATCATAGCATGACTTCCTTATTCACAACATACTTCCTAACTCATATCTCATACTTGAACTGTCTTTTTGTATACCTACAAAAAGCACATCCTATTACGATGTCATATCATATCCATCGTACTATACATACATAGTCAACATTGCGATGGAAGTGTCTACCATTTTACCATCGTACATAGTTAAAACTGAGATGGAAGTGGCTACCACTTCACCATCTCATATTCATACTATCCTTTTACAAAAAGAATAATCTAACGGAAGTCGATTCTAAATCTATAGGTTCGATCGAGTCTTCGGAAGAAATGTTGGAGTTTGCATTCGGACCTTCATTGTTAAATAAGATCTCGTCCGGGACGTTCTTGGCATCTGCGTCAACTTCAGCTTCCTATGGCGGTATCTTTTCCAGTGAAATTGTTGGAGTCGAGTCTTTTATAAGCACCGGTCCTGCCTCGTGCAGTAGCTCCCTTGTTCCGGCATTGTCAACGACGCTCGTCAATCGTCCATCCTATTTCCTACTGTCATTCCAGCCATAAATGTTGGAACAAATCATCTAATTCTTGGGAGGTAAACCTTCCCAAAATACTTAGTACACCTTCATCTTTTGGCGGTCCAGGTCCTGCGGAATATGAGGTAACCTTACCTCCTCACTTATATCTCCGGCAGTAATGACCTATGGACTCGTGAAGATAAGCGTGCTAACTTACTACTTAACTAAACTATCGTGCGTAGAATGCATCTCGACGGATAACATTCTAGCTCCTTATCTGGTACGAATCGTCATTGTACACTCAACATGGCTAGAAATCTGGCCCTACACGCCTAAGCATCGTTCTCTTGCCTAACATCCTTTATCATAATCCAGCGTCCGCTGCTAAGCATCTGCTGACTGATCGCATTCATCGATGGACTTTAATGCAGCATCTATGGAATATCTCTTCCATCTCGTACCGCTTTATACTGTCTCATACTTCTTCATATTGCTTCCTATCGTCTCATATCGCTATGGCAATAATGACACTGTCCGTCACGTGTCATTGAATAACATAAATTGTAGCTTGTGAACCGACACCGCTGCGTGCCGATCTTCATCGACCCGATCAGGATTCATAACGTCGCATTTATCTTATCATAAGCGTGAAATAACTATTTACGCATATTCATAAAATCTAAACTTAACTTACAATGATGGCGGCGATGGTAGGTAGACTGTGAAATTGTATCGCAGGAAACCGCTCTGATACCAACTCTGTAACGACCCGCCTAGCACACGCCGTTACCATACTTACATACATATAGGCCCTTTGTAATAACTTAATTACAAGAAAAACAGCGGAAAATTTTTTTTTTCTCTTTTTTTTTTTTATACTGTGCTTACTAGCACATACTGTAACTAAAAGAATAATATACAAATATCAAATCATATACTTAGAAAGAACAAAACGCGTAGCGGCATCTTTTCCCACATTTCACAGTTCGCTCTGCCATGCTCCTCCATCTTGTATCTGTAATACTCGATTTTTCTATGTTATTATTTCCTTTTTAGAGGAATTAAATGCATGTCGTATCGGCATTTATGAAAAAGTTCGCTTTAGGACTTCATTATGTGTTATGAGTTCTTATAGCTTTATAAGACTCAAATATGCTTGTTTTGATTGATAAATGGTCTTTTCGGATGAAAAGAGATGAAATTTACATGATTCTAGGAAAGTCAAAGGGTTGACCAAAAAAGTCAACTTTGACCCGGAAAAGTCAAAGTTTGACCAAAATGGTCAAAACTCTAACAGTACAATTTTATGACATGCAGTATGAGAAAAATACTACGAAAACCCATTTTTTCGGATAAGATGACATAAATGAGAACTAAAACCGCCGTAGAAAAATTAAGCACGTAAAGTTAGGGCACAGGGCAAAAGGGTTTGAGAAAATAAAGAAAAAATTTTTCAGCCCGATTTTTCACAGATAAAATTTTTACGGCAGTATAAAATATTAGTACTGTGTATTAGTACAACACAGTATTAAATTTATCTGTGTTAAGTTTAAATTATACTGTTTTTTGAAAAAAGTAACCAAACAAGCCTTTATGATTTATGACATCATCAACTTTTTTATTTATGACGTTATCAACTTTTTGAGAACAAATCCACACAAGACAAGTGTCTTGTTCTAGCACATTCTTGCTTGTTCCCCAAGAAGCATGGCCGGCCACCTAGCTGCCCTTTTGTGTGAAATTTCAACAATTTTGGGGTCAAAATCTAAAGTTCAAAAAGTCCCACATTGCCTATAAATAGAGGTGACCTCTATTCACTTTAAATGCAAAATCTAGCAAAATTTTGGCCATTTTTCTGTAGCCAATCCGAGAGTGAGAGGGAGGTGAGAAATCAGAAATTTTTCTTGAGTTAACCTTAGGGGGGTGTTCGGTTTGAGTGGGAAAGCAAGAGGGAAAAACTGAAAAAATTTTCCAGCCACTTTTCTTGGCTGTTGCCGTGGGCAGAGAGCAGGGGAGAGACAGAGAAAAATCTGGAAATTGAAGGAAAACCTTAGGGGACAATTTCGGGTTTGATTCCACCAACCGAAAACAAGATTTAAGCAAGATTTGGGAGCCATTTCTTCCCTGTAGGCAGCCACGGGTTTGGGCAGTAAAACAATGGGAAAATTTCATATTTTGAGTACAAATTGGTGGTGTGGCCGAGCATTAGGGGGAGGCTGAAATTGAGTTCAAAAAGCCAAGTTTTTGGTAGCCTTTTGGTGTGTGGAACCGGTTCTAGGAGCTAGGAACCAAGAGTGTGATTTTGTGGTTTAATTCTAAGCCAAACCCTAACATCAATTAAGGTATTTTTCAAAAGCCCTAATCTTTTTTCATTCAAGTTTTTAAGTTGAGATTTAAATTTATTTGTTTCAAGCCAAGTTTGTAAGAGCATAAGCTCACCAATTTATTTTTATGCCCTTAGTTTAGTTTGGTGCTTGATTAGTTCCTTAAGGGTAGTTTGGTTTATTTATGTCATTAATATGCTTATGTTTGATCGATACGCTAGGATTGCATGCTAGAATTTTTACATGAGGTTACATGTCCCCTATAGCATGAATGAGCATGTGAATGTATGTTAGAAATTATTTTGGTATGATGTTGAATGCTTGGAATGGTATGTGCTATGCTAGACCATGCAACCCTAGGTTAAGGTTCGGATTTCGTGGGCTGCATGGACATGTTGGGTTTGCATGTTGGGACATGCGGGACATTAGAAACGCTGCATGCTTTGTAAGTAAGCTCCCGAAGTGGTCGGTCGAGATAGAACCCATGAATTAGGACGTAAATCGGTTTAAGTAAACAAAGCTGCCAGTTCGGGTTCCAAACTGGACAGTCTCAGAAAAGTGGTAATTGCAGGCCTTTAGAGGCCGAATGGGCTAAAACGTAAAACACGGAAATTGTAGAACAGGGTTTTTTCTAAGGGGGAACTCAAACCGTTTCTCAAAATGAGGTTCCAAAGGCCTCCGTTTTTACGAAAAACCGAAGGTGGTCTGTCCAGACCCAGTTTTCACGACCAACCTGTTTCAATTTAAAACTGGTAGTAATCTAAGCAGAATCAGATTTTTTGTAAAACACGAAAGTTTTAGATCTCTTCGAGAGCTAGAACTTTCATGAAGACAACTTTTTCTAGTTCTAAAAGGATTTTTAAATATATCTGAACTCTAAAAACAATACAGGGAGCAAGAAATTCCTGCACAGAATTTTCTAGAACCTATTTAGGAAAATAGTTTTTCCTGCTTAAAAACACTGTTTTGAATGCAGAAACTGTTCCAAAGGCAGTTTCTAACCTTCAAACATTTTTAAGGCTTATGTGCCCAAAACCTTTTAAGGATAAAGAAAAGACAATTTTCTTAAGTAAGTTATAGAACAAGTTAAGACCGATGGTAATCGGGGGAATTATACCCGAGTTACAGGGCTTAGCCCCAAAGCCCAAGGTTGACCCGAAAATGGTTGATTTTAGTAACCTTAGAGGTTAACTTCAGTTAACCTAGCATGAAATAGGATAATGAAAGTTCGAGGTTAGGTGTTGGCCTGACCCATTACGCTCGCGCATGCGATTAGTATGAAAGGTTATCCAACGTAACCACACATAAAATGTTTTATAATAGGGGGGACATATAACTAAAGCATTGCATGGATGTTGGTGGATAACCAACATATTATGGTCATAGGCTAGAAATCTTACCTAGTCCTTCGATTAAGCAGGAGGTAACCTGCAGCTGAGCCCTGAGGTGGAACAGCATAACGTTAGGCATAAACAAGGTAAGTACAACGCCGCCTACAGCATAGGCTATTAGTTGTATACTTACCTAGATGTAATTGGTATGCTATGTGCTATGTGTTATGATCAAATGCCATGTTATATATATGATATGTCTATGTTATGAAATGCATTAAGTAAGCAACGTATGCTTACGGGAAATATGAAATAGTTATGAAATATGATTAAGTGACATTGAACATTATGTTCACGAAATGGGATCATGTATGACACGTCTAAGAATGACATGATGGAAAATAGGAAAAGGCGATAAGTCGCATGTGTTGTACCACCCGCACCAGGTCGGGTTGGACTGTGGATTGAGTTGGACTTGGTTTGGCCGCCCCAACCAATTCATAGTTGCGCGCCAGGTACGAACACTCATGTTAAGGGCCCCTAAGTAGAATAAGAGATGAAGAGATAAGAAAGCATAATACGAACATAATTGGTTCATGCATACTATATGTACCAAGGTGTTATGTAATGAAATGAGAACTAAGTTTATGTATCGCGGAATAGGAGTTGTACTTGCTGAGCGAAAGCTCATTGTTTTGAGTTTATGCTGTAGGTAAGCAACCTGCCAGCTGATGATGATGCAAGGTGGAGTAGCGTGGCCGGGCACTGTGAATAGTGGGAAACAGAAACCGCTACGCGTTTTGATAATGGAATTATGTAATGTTTAATTATGGCTACTTAGTAGTATGCACAATTAATACTATGGTTTATATTTTATGTTTCGTATTGTATATACGCCAAAAAAAAAAATTTCCGCTGTGTTTCATGTATTTAGTAAGTAAGTTTGTGCTAGGCGGGTCGTTACAGTATCAGCAACTGCTTGCAGGTTACTTATCTATAGTATACACGTAAGACAATGAGCTTTCGCTCAGCAAGTACAACTAACTATACCGCAACAAGCATAAACCATGATCTTCTATCATGTGCATAACATACCTTAACTTCATAACTCATAACGTAACATACACTTCCGTGACATAGCATATCTACACTTTCAACTTCTAGCATATCATGACCTTTCATACATAACATAGTGTACTCTACATACATGGCATAACATACTTTTCATGCATGGCATACACTTCATCCTAACATGTCATACTTAACATGGCATCATAGCACATTGTAACACATCATGTCACCCTTAGCATATGAAAGCATAACAAATGCATGATCCGATTATGCTCGTATTATGCTTTTCTTAACTTTTTCTATCTTACTTTCTTAGCTTATCTCACTTATGGGCCCCTTACTTGAGTGTACGTACCCGGCGCGCAACTATGGAGTGGTTGGGGCGGCCAGTCCATTTCCAACTCAAACCATAGTCCAACCCGACCTCGGACGGGTGGTACGACACAGGCAAGCTTGCTTGCCATCTTGCTTACTTGTCATGTCTTACTTAATCTTATCATTCTTGTAAGATTAGGTGAACATGCTTCATGATAACCTACTTACATAATTCACAACTCAATAATCGTAACATAACATAACATTCATCGTGAACGTACCTTGGCTTAGCTTGCATCATCACTTGCCTTCCCATAAGCCATAACTTGAACATATCATAACTCGTATCATAAACACATCTATTCACATAACATAACACAACAACATAGCAACACATCATACATTTACAACGCGTAGCACATCACCCTAGCATGCATCTAACATACTTTGGCAAGTAACAACACAAAGCCTATGCTGTAGGCGGAGTTGTACTTACCTCTCTTGCTATGTCCCACGTAATGCTGCTCCTCCTCCGAGTACAGCTACAGGTTACTTCCTGCTTGATGAAGGGCATAGTCTAATTAAACTCATGAAATGTTGGTGACCTAACCAACATGCTTACATAATCCTGGTTGTATGTCCCTTTGTGCATATTATCCTACTTGGTTACACTTAGTAACCCTATTGTTATGGATTTGTTTTTTAAAAAGGTTACATTGGGTAACCTTATATGCTAAGCCTACAACACACCATTAAGGTTAGGTTCATCTTCCAATCTTGGGCTTCATCCTTAATCCGTAAACCATCGGGTTATTTCCATTAACCCTTTATCTTAGCTCAATTGGTATTCTTTAGGGTTACATTGGATAACCCTTAAGGTCAAACTAAGTCAATATTGTTGGTCAACCAAAGTCAATTATGGTCAACTAGGGTCAACTATGGTCAACCCCCTATGGGTCAACCTTTGGGCCTTGGGCTTGACCCAGTAACTCGGGTATAACTCCCGGTTACCATCCGTAAACCATTTGGTTACTAAACCCTAGTTTGAAAATTCTTATTTTCCTTAACATGGAAAATTTGGTAGATTAACTTTAAAAATTCTTCACTTAACTCATAAAAATTCATACTCTTGGATTAGGGCTTTATGAAATCATTTGAGGCTGAAAACTGCTTTTGGAACAGTTTCCATGGTCAAAACAGTGATTTGGAGAAGAAAAACAATTTTTCTAAACTAGTTTTAGAAAATCCTGTGCAGGAATTTTCTGTTCACTGCACAGTCTTTGCAAAACAGTATCAGTTTAAAGATCCAATCCGAATTTGAAAAACTTGTCTTCATGAAAGTTCTAGCTCTCGAAAATTCTAAAACTTTTGTGTTTTACAAAAATCTAGTTCTGCCTACATCTTTGTTAGTTTTCATTTGAAACTCACTGGTTGTGTAAACTAGGTCTGGGCAGACCAGTCTCGGTTTTCTGTAAAAACGGAGGCCATTGGAGCCTCATTTTGGGAAACGGTCCACTTTACCCCATAGGACAAACCCTATTCTACAACTTTCATGTTTTATGTTTCCCCCAATTCGTCCTCTAAAGGCCTCAAATTTCCACTTTCCCGAAACTGACCAATTTTGAATCCAAAACTGGCAGTTTCGGTTGTTAAGTCCGATTTACATCCTATTTCGTGAAGTCTAACTCGACTGATCACTTCGGGAGCCTACACAGCAAGCATGCAGCGTTTCTAACTTCCTGCTTATTCAATCACATCAACCCAACATGTCCATGCAGCCCCTAAACCGATTGCCCTAATCCTTGGGCTGCATGGTTTCTAACTTGCATGCACACATCCAAACCTTCATCTCATGCCATACTTGGCTAGCACTAGCAACTTAGCATCATTGCCACAACCGGCTTGCACAAAACAGGGCACATACCAACCATCTAATCGTGCAAATTCTAACATGCAAGCAAGCATAAACATATAGCAAGCAAAGCATAAACAAAGCCATAGCCAAATTACCCTTAAAATCCTAATCAAGCACCACACCTAGTTCTAGGGCAATTGAATAAAACTTGAGCTTAAGCTCTTACAATCCTTGACTTGAAATACACATAAATTTCCAATTGAAATCAAATGGAAAAGAGTAGGGTTTATGGGAGATTTTAACTTGACTAACCCTAAAAATGGGTTAGCGTTGGTAGATCTAAATTTCTCCCTCCCTTGGCTCTTCCTTTCCCACGGTTTTGCCCTCCAATTGGATGCCAAAATTTCTTACCTCACTTGGTGATTGTTTCAGCCAAAACCGAAACTCTCCACATTCTAATCCTCTCCAATTTTTCCTTTCCCTTTTCTTGCTTATTCATGGCCGAACACACACACACTCACCTAGGGCACCAAAATTTCTTTTGGTTGCTTGGTTGGTGATTTCTCCTCACTCTTGGCCACTAACTAATTTTTCCCACTAGAATTTTTTCTCCTTTTTTCCTTCCCCACACTTGGCCACAACCAAGAAAATGGGTCTTAAAATTTTTTTTTTTAACTTTCTCTTGGTTCTTGGTTGAAAACCCGAACACCCCTAATCCAATCCCTCTTGGATTTTAACTTTTTTTTTTCTTTTCTCTTTCTCTCTTCCAAGGCTGCGGATTTTTCTAATGAAGAATGGCAAGAGTTTGGCTGTTTTTCCCAATTTTTCCAGCCCCAAAATCTGCCCATCTCATGTGTATTTATAGGCATATGAAACCTTTCAAAAATTATAAAACAACCCCTCAAAATTCAATTATTTGGACACTTGGCATGGAAGGTGGCCGCCCATTCCCTTGTGGAGCAAGGCTAAGATGACCTCATCATGGTGACATCATCTAGGTGACATCACTTTGCTTACATCACCAAATTTTCAAAATTTACACTTTGGCCCCAAAAGCTAGAATTCTTGCAAATTTGCCCTTTAGGTGGCCGGTCATTTGCTTGGAGAACAAGCCAAGCTTATCTCATCTTGATGACATCACTACGCTTACATCATCAAGTTTTTAAAATTTACACTTTTGCCCCAAAAGATAAAATTTTGGCATTTTTGTCCTTGAGGTGACCGGACATGTCATCCCTTCTAGAACCTTCTTTGCTTTCTTTCCAAGCTTAAATAATTCACTTATTATGTCATAAATTGATGATAGGATGATATCATCCATATTAAGCCCTGTTTGGCGTTTTCTCAATATTCAGTCCATTTTTAAGCTACACAGATATTTCTAATACTGTGTTCACTTAAACACAGTATTTTTATACTGTACTACAGTCCAAAATTTATCTGTGTAAAAACAGACAGTACAAATTTTTTTCTTATTTTTCAAGTCCTTTTTGCCGTTGATCTTTACTAGGTGTGCTTAATTTTCTAGGGTGGTTTTAAAGCCTATTTGAGCTATCTTGCCCATAATGTCGGGTTTTACAATATTTTTTCCCATACTGCATCACATAACACTGCGAAGTTAACCAGTTGACCACTCTTGGTCAAACTTTGACTTTCTTGGTCAAATTTGACTTTTTCGGTCAAACTTTGACTTTTTCAAAATTACGTATTTTTTTGTCCTTTTCGACTTAAAAGGGTGTTTGCTAACCTTAACAACTTATTTTGAGTCTTATTGAGCTATAAGATCTCATAAAAAGTATGAAAAACTCTTAACTGAGCTTTTCTGTAAATACCTCCATGGTATGCATATAATTCCTTTTGCAAAGGAAAAAGTGACATAGAAATTCTAGGTATTTCATAATCCTCCACCCGAGAAGGGATTACACGACGGTCCCTTTGGACCGTCGTGTAAAACCCCATAGAAGGCGGGGTTTTACAATTTTCAAAGTATGAAAATTTAAAATTTTGAAATTTTTCGAGAGATTACACGACGATTTTAAAAACCGTCGTGTAATCCTCCATCGGGTAATCCTCCACCCGATGGGGGTTTACACGACGGTCCCAAGGGACCGTCCTGTAAACCCCTCTCTGGGATTGCAGGACGGTCCACTGGGACCGTCGTGTAATCCCCTGTTTTGGGGGTTTACACGACGGTCCCAGTGGACCGTCGTGTAATCCCCTCGTGGGTGTTTACACGACGGTCTCAAGGGACCGTTGTGTAATCCCATGGCATTACACGATGGTATTCGTGGAACCGTCGTGTAATCTCTACTTTTGCACGATGGTTCCATGAGAACCATCGTGTAATTCTATTGTTACACGACAGTTACTAAGCCGTCGTGTAATCATCGTCTAATTCGAAGATTACACGACGGTTTTCTGAGAACCGTTGTGTAAACGTCTAATTACACAACGGTGTTTGGAAACCGTCGTGTAATCCACCTTTTGTAGTAGTGCGATGTTGTTTCTACTACTATTTAAGTATAAATCCGACTATACAGATCCTAGTTCCCCATTTTTTCTGCAAACTCTCTTGGCCTGTCTCCCTCTCTCCGCCCCAAATCGCTCAAAAACTCTTCCATTCTCTCCACACGCTGCCACCATCGCCGTTTCCATTCCCCCTGTTTATAGTGGGTTTTGGGTATTGAGTAAATTTTTTTTATCTAAATTTTTTTTAGTTTTAATTAAATGATGATGATGATGATTTGTGTGGGAATGTTGATGATGATAATGATGATTTGTTTGCGATTGTTGATGATGATACGTTTCGGAATGTTGATGATATATGATGATTTTTGAATTTTTTTTTTTATAAATTTGGTTTGTACAAATTGATTGTATGGAATGATTTGTATGAAATATTTAGGAAGAATGTTTGGGTTGGAATGTTGATATGATGATGATTATTATTTTTTTAATATTTTTTTTGACATATTTGGTTATTGAAATTTTTTGTTGTTTACAAATTATATATAGGTAATTTTTTAGTTGTTGAAAGTTTTTTGATTTTGGTAATGTTAATATAACCAACAATGAAAAATTTAATAATGTGCAAATTAAAAAAAAATGAAATTATTAAGTAAATAAAATATTTTGTTAAGTTTAGGAATATGTAGAAATAAACTACATTAAAAAGGAAAAATAATTAAAATTAATATTAAATGTAATTAGATTTGGAAGAATAAATTTAACTAACAATTAAAAGAGAATAAAAATGTAATAACCAAACTTTTGATGGATTCGTGATTTCCTTACATACAAAGGAAATTTAAGTATGTACTATATATATCAATGTGAAATTCATTATCTTATTATTAGAATATGTTTGAGTTCTTATAGTGCTATAAGACTCGAGGACAGTTCATCAAATGAAGTAAGAGGCCTTATGGGGAAAAAGACAAAATCATAATTTATGGTGTTGTTCTGGTTAATGAATGACAAGGATGGTTTATAACATAATTAAGACGGTACTATAATTTATCAAGCAATATTAAAATTACTCTGAGACCGACCGTCATTAAGGATACAGAATTAAGAATAAGGATTAAGAACATTTTACAATAATCCGGAATAATATTTGGAGTAATAAAAAATAGGTGACTTCAAATCCTAAGAAAAACCTATAAGCGATTCAGTTATGTGCAAATAAATTTTGGATTACAGTTCAACATCATCAAACTGTTGGTGGTTGAAACAATATTTGCACTAATTGAATTAATAAGAAAAAGAATGGCATATTGGGAGGTAAGGCCAAACATGACATTATTTGGAGGCTAAGTAATTACACAAATTTTTGGATTTATTGTTGTTATGGAAAGAATTAAGGAGATAAGCATGAGAGGATTTTTTGGCCCAAATCCTCCACATGGCCGGCTGTTTTGGGGACAAGGAAGGCAAAAAATGTGTGTTTTAAGGCCAATTATGTAAACCAAGGAAAGTTGAAGAAATAAATTTTAATTGTTCGAAAATTTGGAAATTTTTTCACCTATAAATAGGTGTGAGTAGTGGATATTTGGCCATTTTACTAACTCCTTGTAAGACCTGAATTTTCATGGACTTATGATTTCTTTATTTATAAGGAATTAAAGTCTATATTATGTGTGTATGAGGTGTTACATGAAAAAATTATGAATGTTAACGAGAAATTCGTAATTTTATTAACCAATGTTTGAATCCTCATTAAATTAATTATGAGATTCCATGAATGATTGATTAGTCATGTATAAGGTTTTTAAAGGAAAAGAAAGCGAAAAGTATGTGATTTCACGAAAGTCAAAAATTTGACCAAGATAGGTCGAAGAATTGACTTTACAAGTATGATAAAAGGCAGTAAAGAAAAGAGATTTCGAGAACGTTTTTATGATCAATATAGCACGAATAGGCCGTAAAACCACCCTAGAAAAATCAAGCACACCAAGATAGGATTAAGGGCATAAAGGTCTCCGAAAAATAAGAAAGATATTTTTACGGTCCGATTTTACACAGAAAAATTTCGAACCGAAGTACAGGATGAAAATACGAAGCACAATATTAGAAATATCTATGTAGCACAAGAAAAATGAAAAAATTTGGAGAAGATGGACAACATTGGAGACAAGCCAAACAAGGCCCTTGTTTTTAAGGAATGACCTCATGTAGATGACCTCACAAGGATAAGCTAAGCTTGGAAAGGAAAGGCTCATGAACCTTCCACATCTCCCTTAGCCGACCACATACCCCCCTTCCACCCATTGAGTGCCACATGCCTTCCAAAAATTCGGCCACACCTCCCCTCCCTCCTTTATAAATAGTGACCCCAAATACCCATTTTAATTCACAGAATGCAACCAAACTCTTGTCAATTTTTCAGTCAAAAATCCGTGGGTTTGTGGGTGAGAATGAGAAGAGAAAAATCAGAAATTTTAGAGGGCTTTTGCTTGGGAGAGTTAAATCTTTGTTAGGGAGAAACAAGAAAAAAAATTTGGAAGCTTGAAGACCCATTTTTTGGGGTGTGCAGCCGTGGGTTTGGAGAGGAAAAGTTGAAATTTTTGGGGGAAATCCTTGGTGAGTGTTCGGGTTTGAGTGGATCTACCAAGGAGCCAAGAAAATTTTTGGGTGTCTCACCTAGACCCAAAATCAATGAGCTAGGAGACCAAGGGGAGGAACAAGGAGATTTGGGATTTCAAACCCTAACTTGGGTTTAAGGTAAAATCTTAACCCAAATCCTTCAATTAAGTTTGATTCTAGCATTTTTATTTGAGGTTCAAGATGGTTTGTAAGGACATAAGTCCACATTTATTTTTCTAGCCCTAGATTTGTTGGTGTGTGCTTGATTAGGTGATTAAGGTTGGTTGGCTTGATTATGATGTTTGCTTGCTTAATTTTGGGCTTAAAAAATGGTTGGGATACATGCTAGATGTGATTGGTATGTCCCTTGATGTTTGGTCACAAAATCTGCCCTAGGCAGTGGGAGTGTGGCTGCTAGTTCAATGATGAATGTGATGGAGTATGCTTGATCTTGATGTTAGGCTAGAAACCATGCAACCCAAGGTTAGAGCTTTCGGTTAGGGTTGCATGGGCACATGGGATTGACATGCTTGAATTTATGGGACGTTAGAAACGCTGCTTGATTGATGTATAAGCTCCCGATGTGATCGGTCGAGATAGATTCCGCGAAATAGGACGTAAACCGAACTAAGCAACCGAAACTGCCAGTTCGGATTCAAACTGGCTAGTTTCGGAAAAGTGAAATTTTAAGACCTTTAAAGGCCGAACTGGGTAAAACTCAAAACACAAAAGTTGTTCGGAAGGGTTTTTCCTAAGGGGCAGCGCATGCAGAATCTCAAAATGAGACTCCAAAGGCCTCCGTTTTTACCAAAACCCGTGGCTAATCTACCCAGACCCAGTTTTAATGGTTAGCCAGTTTCAAACAAAAACTGGTACTAATATAAGCCGAACTAGAATTTTTGAAAAACACGAAAGTTTTAGCATTTTCGAGAGCTACAACTTTTGTGAAGACAATTTTTTCAAATTCGGAGTCGATTTTTAAACTGACACTGTTTTACGAAGGGTGTGCAGTGAACCGAAAAATTCCTGCACTTGATTTTCTAAAACTAGTTCAGAAAAATTGTTTTTCTTCTAAAACCCACTATTTTAACTATGAAAACTGTTCCAAAGACAGTTTCCGGCCCTAAATGATTTTTATAAAGATCCGTTTTGAAAATATGAATTTTTACCAGTATAATTAAGAGTTTTAAAATTTTCCTCAACTCTTTCCAAGTTAAGAAGAGAAAATAAGATTTTGTAAGTCAAGTGTTTTCAAGGATTTAAGCCAAGATAAAGCAAAATAAATGAAACGAGCGATTTTCAGTCCTAAATGATTTTATAAAATGTCACCCAAAGAAGTAAGAATTTTTACAAGCAAATTAAAGGATTTTTGAAAGATAATTATACAATGTTTTCCAAAGTCAAGAAAAAGGAATTTTCAAAGTAAAATGAGTAATCAAGCCGACTACGGAGAGTAACCGGAATTAGTATCCGAGTTACTGGGCTTTGCTCCAAAGCCCAAGATTTATCATAGAAGGGTTGACTAAGGGTTGACTCAATGTTTAATTAAAGTTGACCTTAAGGGTTACCCAATGTAACCCTAAGGGATACCTAACATATAATTGGGCTAGGATTTAAGGGTTAATGGAGATAACCCAAGGATTATGATGTAAAGTAAAACCCAAGGTTTAAAAGAAAACCTAGCAGTATATTAAAGGCTTAGCACCAAGAATAAGAGGTTATCCAACGTGACCTTTTAAGGAATAATCAAAGTTTGATTATCCTTAATAGAGAAGGATGATTATTGAGACCAAGTAAAGTAACAAGTAACGGGGACATACCACTATGAGTAGGTGTGAATGTTGCATAGGTCACCAAGACTTCATGAAAGGATCCTGATCCTATGTTCTTTCAAATAGTAGGAAGTGAACTGCTGTTGCAAACAAATTTAAGGACGTAACATTCAGGAAACGGCACAAGAGGTAAGTACAGACCTCACCTGCAGTATGAAAGATAGTATTCTATGTTCAGATATACTGTTACGTGTTTTGTGCTATGTTTTACATGATGTCATATTTGTAAAGTGCTATATTTACAAAAGTGCTATATTTGCAAAGTGCTATATTTACAAAAGTACTATATTTGCAAAATGTCATGTTTTCAAAAGTGTCATATTTGCAAAGTGCTATATTTATAAAAGTGCTATATTTGCAAAATGTCATGTTTTCAAAAGTGCTATATTTGCAAAGTACTATATTTACAAAAGTGTTATATTTGCAAAATGTCATGTTTATAAAAGTGTCATAATTGCAAAAATGCCATGAATGTAAAGATGCCATGCCATGTTATGAATGAGATGAAAGTATGTTATCATATAGTGACATCATAAGGTATGTTCACTAAAGATAAACAACATGGTAAGAAATCACAAGTAAGGTGTCGTACCAACCTCCCATCAGGTGGAGGTTTTCATGTTCAAGTTACGATTATCAACCTCTCGTTGATGCTAGAGGGTATAATCAATCTTGTTTCCCAGAACTGTTAGGAACCTTGCGACCCCTAACTTTATCTGGAGGCGCGCTATAATTCTGGTACGTACACAAGGGGTCCACATGTTAAAGGAAGATAATAAGTCAAGTTAAAAATAGATGTATAATTGAACATAAATGGTTCATGCATATGTTATATGACGATTGTATGTTTTCAAGATGTTTAAAATAAAAATGTTTTGTGAGATTATGTTTGTGCTTACTGAGCGAAAGCTCATTCAGTTATATTTCATACTGTAGGTAAGAAACCTGCAGTTTAAGTGATGAGCTATATACGGGCGATGCGGCGGATGAAGGGCGGTATGGATACCACTACGCATATATTCCGCAACCTTTTGATAAGTTAAGAAGTTTTGTACATATGTCTATATCGTGAAGACAAGTTATGTTACCTAGTATTTTATTTTGGTATCAAAGACCTTGAACACCCTTTTATTTTAGTATGTAATATAAGTTTTTACGAGCAAACCTTTTCATATATAAGTATGTGTCAAAAAAAAAATATTCCTAAAATTTCAAGTAAAGTAAGTTAAGTATAAGGTTAAGTATGAAGGTGACGGCCCTACGTAGGATGAGGGCGTCACACTCTTTTCCCTCTCTAGTTCTTAGAGAGAGAGGAAAAAAAAAAACCAAAAGAGAGTGAGAGAGAGAGATAGAAGAACAAGAAGTCCTTGGTGGCCGGTTTTTGTTGGAAAGGTAGAACAAGGATTTTCTCTCATCTAAGATCTAGGATCCACCTCTTTCAAGCTTTAGAGATATATTTTTTGATCCCTTAACTAAAACTTTAATTAGTTTTGGTTTTGTGGAATTTAAGTGTATTTTAAGTTGTGGGATGTAAGAGCATAAGCTTATGTTCTTTTATTTTTCTATTTTACAGCCTCTGATGCTTGATTTATGCTTGGGTTAACTTGATTTGCTGGCTCTAAGTTTCGGTTTGATTTATGCTTTAAGATAAGTTTTGAGGACTATATATGTGATTATGCTCTTATATGTTCAAGTTTGATGATTATATGCATGTTACCTAAAATATCAACTTAAAAACACAGTTGGGTAAATTAGTAAGTTATCGATATTGTGTTCTTCAAGTAAATTAGATAAGTGAATAGTTAAATTTTAATAAATGAACTAGACACACTGCATGATGACTTAGGTTCACGGCTTTGACCATTCGAGGTAGTATGTGCAGATTTTTAAACTAAAACCAACGAAAAAAATAAATTGCTTGTTTTCAGAATAATTGGGACAATTTTCTGATAACTCAAGTTTAAGCCCCTTAGAGGCCGAATTTGAACAAAATTATAACTGTAAAGTTGTAGATCATAGAAAATTCTAGGGGACATCTTGGACAATTTTTGAGAACATGGCTCCAAATGCCTCCGTTTTGATCAGTTTTCAAAATTGGTCGGTTTAGGTACTGAACATGGCCAGAATCTTTCAAGGGGAAAAATGGACAAGTTAGAAATAGATTTAAGCTTTAGGAAAAAAAAATGAAATTGTAGTTTCGATAGGATCTTTAACTTCCATTAAGAAAACTTTTCCAAATTCTAAACCAATTAAAATATAAAACTGAATTTTTAAAACTATGCATGAAAGAGGAAATTCCTGCACACATACATTCAATCAAACTAAAAAGATGTTTTGAAAATAGTTTTCAAGTTTGTGACCCTCTGAAAAGGACTATGGTTTTACGAAAAAAGTTTCAAAGAGGTTTAAATTCATTCAAATTTCACAAGTGATTTTTAAACCTTAAATACATATTATGTTTTATAAAATACCATTTCAAGTACTATATCAATAAATACTTAATTTATGAAGTTAAGATATTTTCTATGTAAACAAGGCTTTTTTGAGCAAAGGAAATAAAATATGAAGAACTCTTATGAAAAATTAATCAAGCCGATGGTTTTTGACCTAGAGCAAGATATGCTAAAGTTACTTAAAGAGTATAGTAACAATTCTATGACTGAAGTTGGTAGTGACTAAGAAGATAATTAATTGGTTTGGAGACTGATTCATTATTTAACTAATATGTTATGGATTGTTAGGTAGTAATATAGAATAATTCTTACTCTCTGTCTGAAAACAGGAATATAACATGTTGCCTTGCCTTTTTAGAACAATAGAATAAATGTGTAGAACAGCTTGTAAGTACAACCCCACCTACAGTATGGATAAAAATATTTATACTGTTTTTACATGTTTTCCAAAAAAAAAAAAAAATCATACATTGATTTATATGACACATAGATGCTTTTTATTCGATTATTATTATTGTAGCATTATGAAAGTATGCTCACTAATAATCAATCACATGACAAAAACAAGATCAAGTTTTCAAGTAAGAAACAATTAAGACTCAAGTCTTCAAGTATGATCAGATCAAGATCAAGTTTTCATGTATTAAATCAAGCAATTTTTCTTGTATCGTACTGACCTGTCACAAGAATGGGTTTGGTCCATGGTTTGAGTTGGATTGGGTTGACTGCCCTAAACAATCCATGGTTGCGTGCCATGGTACGTACACCCAAGTTAAGTAAGGGGGGCCAAAACTAAGTTAACATAAGAAAGCATAATTGATTCATGTGTTCTTTTACTAAGATCATTTTGTGGGTTTAGAAAGTTGTACTTGCTGAGTGAAGGCTCATAACTTATGTTCATGTTGTAGGTAAACAACCTACTAATAATGCTTGATGAAGACTGTAGAGAAATGGCATGACTGACTATGAAATTTGGGTCGGATACCGCCACATATTTGTAAAATGTATTTATGTTATGCTATAATAATATGATGATACTAATACTTAGTGTTGGAACTACGTTTGCTACTACAATAATTGCATGATTTGTAAAATGTATTAAGATGGTTTGAGAATTCAGTACTTAATTAAGTATATATAAACATATATATATATATATAAGTGTGAGATTAAGTTAGGTTTTAAATTTGAGTTAAAAGAAAACAAAATATTTCAGTACTTTTACGAAAAATAAGAGTAAGTCTAAGTTTAAGTTTAAGTATGTTTAAGTATTAAATAGTGGCCACGTAAGGTGGGTCACCACAGTTGGTATCATAGCGGGTTTCTGCCATCCTGTTTAACATTTCTGCTGCCAGCGCCATAGTTTTGTAAGATAATCTTCTTATTTTGTTACATGTATACTAACTATGCGAGGTTATAATATTATAGATATACATAAGAACCCGGTGCCAAACCCAGTTCAGATTGAAGAGGATCGCAAAGCTTCGTTGGCATTTTGGGGTATGGAGCCACGCATCTTTGATGGGACTCAGGGAGTAGTGACATTAGCTGAGTGGCCACACGACATGGAGATTCTTTTCAGATTATGCCATATAAGGGCACATCTATAGGTCATGCTTGCCAACCAATGCCTGGTTGGAGAGGCCCGTGTATGGTGGCTTAACATAGGGAACCCTGAGGTTCCTAAGGACACTTGGACAAACTTCAGAGCCTTGATTACTTTGAGATTTGGACCACTGCCTGTTAGGGATCTCATATACATTATTGTGACCCGAGATATACCAAAACATGTACATGAGACGATGTATCAGCAATGTTGTAGCTTGGCGTGCTTATCCGAACAAGTTTATGGGCCATTATTGCCAGTGGTTTAGAGACGCCATGCTACCCTATATCCCGTAGGATAGACCCATGATACATGCTATTCACATTCTCAAAAATGGACTACCTCCTGAGGTGATGCAGTTCACACCACCAGCGACGATCAAGATGACTTTGGATGAGATGATTGAAGCCATTATGGATGCTGAGGTGATGGCTTATATGGTATAGGCTATTGCAGGAGCTCAAGCACCTCGAGGATGATGATGATTATCACCTTCTTTCTCCTGACGCTGATGATGATCATCCCCTTACACTAGTTGATGATGCAGGTGTTGGAGGACCAGCTTACCATGGAGGTTTACTCATGCCAAAAGAGCCTATTCCAGCTCTACCCATCTAGGGGATTCCTCCACAAGAAGAGAATGCCGAGATGGACCCGGCTAATCATCTGGCTGACCCGAAGGAAAACATGGTGAATCCTTCAGTGATTATCATTGCCAGTGACGATGAGGAAGGTGACAAGGAGGAGAAGGTAGAAGAAGATCCATAGGAGATCCTATTTGGTGACGACGATGATGATGATTATACCGATTTCGTAGTCTTCTCCGACATCTTGTCCAAGTAGTTTGTCCCAGATCCGAGTTTTTGATCTTTTGACCTTTTGGACCTTATGTTGTATATATAGTATGATGGTGAAGTGATAGATACTTTCATATTGATCTTGTATGTATTAGGCCTAACATATACCGGATAAGTGTTAGACATTGCCAAAAGACTACACTTTTTTTGTATGGTGTAAGAAAAAAAAACTATGAAATGTATATATGAACATGTTATGGTTTAACAAAGTGTTATTCCTTATGACAAGCTTATGATAAATTTGTGATATGATATGATGAGATCATGATGAATCCCTAACCTGATATGATAAGTTATGATGTTTTTTCGATATGTTATGACAATATATGAATGAAGGAATGGGTATTATAAATATAACAATATCCTTTCTTGTGATGAATTAGGAACTAGAAGATGTTTTGCTCACGTGTACGACCAAACTAAATTCTACAAGAGCCTAATCTTGCAACTGTAGTAGCCGATTTGTAATGACAATAGTTAGACTAGCAACAAGAAACGAACAGGCTTCGAGATCAAACAGCTCCTCTAAATCAGATGCCTCATGCTAATGAAGTTCCACCCCAGGAAAATCTCGTGCCTCCATAAGTTCCTTAGATATCAAAAGTTAATCAATGTGTTCCACGAAATTCAGAAGTTCTGCTAGCACCAGTTGCACCAGCTAGGGCACAAGCGAACCCGCTTATGGTTTGAGAAGACTTGCTATATGAGCGATTTAGGCGTATAAAGGCATTTGAATTTGAGGGATCTACCAACCCTATAGAAGCCGATAACTGGCTTATTGACATTCACGTAATTTTGGATTTTATGGGGCTTACAGAGCAAGAAAGGTCCTTTTGCTTTCTTTGCACTCAAGAAGGACGAACGCCATTGGTGGATGAAGTTCAGATGCGTAGAAATGTTCCAAACATGAGTTGGCAGGATTTTGTAACCGAATTCAGAGGGATGTACTACAATAGAGAAACCCTTGTAGCTCAGCAAGATGAGTTTAACAGTATAAAGTAAGTGTCACTGACAGTATTAGAAGCTATCAAAAAATTTGAACAGCTAGCTCGTCTGTGTTCAGAACTTATTCCTAACGAAAGATAGAAGGTAAGGAGAATGATGAAGATGTTTTGCATAGATATTGCCAAGCAAGTAAGTGTTGGTATTAACCCTCCAACCATTATAGCTGACAGTATAAGTTGAGCTATAAGAGTACAGTTTGGATCCTCCAGGACAGGGAGATGAGGGCTCAGATTTTCAAAGACAAGAAGGAAGAGAGGGTTCTATTGAAGCAGTCGTAGCCTAAGCATTATCAGGATTTTCACTTAAAGGGCCAGACTAGTAATTCTGAACAAAATTCCAAGCACTTCGGGAGTAACAAAAGGAAGGGAAATGTTTACAATCAAGGCCAACAAAGATACTAACCTCAAAAGAATAACAACTAAGCCAATGGTGGTAACAACTATCCCATGTGCACGAAGTGTGGAAATAAGCGTTTGGGAGTATGTAAGATGGGGACAAATACCTTCTATCTTTGTGGCAAGGAAGGCCACTATGCCAGGAAGTGTACCTTAAACAATCAAAATCAGAATCAGCAGTACCCGGATAGGAACCCAAACAGCCAGCTCCATGCGATTAAGCAAAAATCAAAGGTCCATCATTGCTAAGGGAAGGCTAGAAGCTCCTGAACCACAAGAGAGAATCTATGCCTATACAAGAGGAGATGTTGACGTTGGGACATCTCATGTGGTAACAGGTCAGATCTTTATCATCACCCATAATGTAATTGTCTTGTTTGATTCTGCTGCCACTCATTTGTTTGTATCGTCAAAATTCACCCAGAAATTAGGAAGAGAATATTAGCTCTACCCTTCAAAACCTCCTTCTGTCAGTAGAAATTTTGTTGTCTGATTATTGGGTATGAAATGTTCTAATAGTCATTTGTGGTAGAGAGTTGTATGTGGATTTAATTGCTATTAAGCTTTAAGATTATGATGTTATACTAGGAATGGACTTCTTAGGGAAGTACAATGCAAAAATTGATTATCGGAAGCATTATGTTGTATTTAGTCCCTTTGGTGAGATAGAATTTAACTTCTACGGTCAGTCTCGGAATTCATTATCAAGGCTGGTATCAGCAATGAGGGCGTGGAAGATGTTGACTAATGGATGCAAAGGATATTTAGCTAACATGGTGGACAAAACATGAGAAATTGAATCAAAGCCAGAAGATGTCCTAATTATAAGGGAATATGTGGAGGTCTTTCCTAAAGATTTATTAGGACTTCTTCTAGAGCGGGAGATTTCCTACGATGTTGAGAGATTGCCTAAATCAACACCAATATCCAAAGTGCCTTACTATATGGCACCAGCTGAACTCAAGGAATTACAAGTGCAATTACAAGAATTGTTGGATAAATAATTTATTCGACAAAGTTATTCACCTTGGGGAGCCCCAGTCCTGTTTGTCAGGAAAAAGGATGGATCATTTTGGATAAGCTGAACAAGATCACTATTAAGAATAAGTACCCTCTCCCTAGAATTGATGATCTTTTCAATCAACTTAGAGGAGTAGTGGTATTGTCAAAGGTTGCTATACGATTGAGATACCACCAACTCAGAATCAAGGAGGCAATGTTCCCAAGATAGCTTTTCAAACGTGCTATGGGCACTATGAGTTTCTTGTCATGCTGTTCGGCTTAACCAACGCATCAGCTACTTTAATAGACCTCATGAATTGAGTATTTAAGGAATACCAAGATAAGTTTGTTATCGTCTTTATTAGCGATATTCTAATTTATTCAAGGTCTATGGAGGAGCACGAGCAACATCTTATGGTTGTTTTGGAGATATTAAGATGTAATCAACTCTATGCCAACTTCATAAAATGTGAATTTAAGCTGGTTAAGGTTCATTTCTTAGGTCATGTGGTTTCAAAGGAAGGAATTTCTATCAACCCTGCTAAGGTTAAAGCAGTTAGCAAGTGGCCGGCACCAAAAAGTGTTACGAAGATACAAAGCTTTCTTGGCTTAGCAAGATACTATCGATGCTTCGTTGAAGGATTTTCCAAGATAGCTGCACCTCTTACGACTCTTACTCGGAAAGGAAGGAAATTTGAGTGGATGTAGAAATGTAAGGAAAACTTTCAAGAGCTTAAGAAGAAGATCACTAGTGCACCAGTGTTGATGATTCCTAACGTGGAATAAGGGAATTTTTAGAATTTATAGTGACGCTTCTAAAACTGGATTAGGAGCTATCCAGTACAAAAAAATTGGAATTTTTGGCCTAGGCGCTTGAAATAAGTTTTTCAGTACAAAAACCTGAGAGTCTAGCGCCTAGGCGTCGTTTCAGTAGGGCTGAGGCGCTAAAAGAGATTTCAGTCTACACTGTTTGGGGCCTAGGCACTGAAAAATTGAGGCCTAGGTATAAATCGCGATTTCCAGTTTGGGGCCTAGGCGCAGAAAATTGAGGCCTAGGCGCCAATGCGGGATTATGCATGATCTGATTTGATTCTCTAAATTTGAAATTCAAATATCAAATCTTTTGGTTTGTAGCTATAAATAAAAGCCTTTTAGGATTCCAAAGAGAGAATTTTTCGGAGAAAAAAGAAGGGTGAAGAAAAAGAGAGCAATTGGTGAATTGGAGAAGAAGAGAAGCAATTCCGGAGACGAAGCGCAGCAATTCCGATGCATAAATCAGTTCTTTTCCTTTTCTCATCATGTTTAGAACGTTATTTAGGATGTTTTTTAGTTTCATTATGAACTAAATTTCTTTTTCTAGGGCTACGATGTAGCCGGATTATGAATGTTCAATTTTATTATGGTTTAATTCAATTTTGATATTTATTCATATCTATGCTGAGTGTTTAATCTATTCTTAATGCTTGTGAAAGTGTGCGCTCCATTTCCCATTGATTTGTGATTCAATTTGAGACTGAGAAGTGATAGTTGGATTAGACCTTGATTAAATACCATGAGATTGTCATATGATAGAGATATCTATGAGGCTTGTGTGATACTACTATAAATTTCTTGTTCTTAATGAATCATGACAGGTTTGGAGTTTAAGATCGAGAGGTGAAAACTGGCTTGTTGTGGTAGTTTGCGAATGTTTGAGAAAGATTAGTGATTATATTAGAGAAGTTTGTCATCAGCATAGAAATAAGCAGAAGTTTATTAAATTTGGTGTTTTGAAGAGGATTAATTCGGTAAAATCTGAAACCTTAGATATCCTAAAATATTGAATTTCTCTTTGTTAAATTTGTGCTTTTTGTTTAATTTAATTTTTTATTTTATTGCATCTTGTAAATTTATTGTTCAATTAGAATTGGAATTAAAGTAATTCGGTACTTAGTAGTAATTAGTCCTCGTTGGGAACGATATCTTTTCGCTACTATATTACTTGAACCGGCTCGTGCACTTGCGAAAACTAACCTATCAAGTTTTTGGCGCCGTTGTCGGGGACTAGTAAGTCCTATCAAGCGGGTTATAGAGATTTTTACTAGCTATTGTCTTCGCTTTTGACAAGTTCAGGCCTTATCTAATTGACAATAAGGTAATAGTCTTCACTGACCACTCAGCCATTAAATATCTTATGGCCAAAAAGGATGCAAAGCCAAGACTTATTCGTTGGGTGTTATTGCTTCAATAATTTGATTTAGAAATAAAAGATAAGAAGGGCACCGAGAATCTTGTAGCGGATCATCTTTCTAGACTAGAGTTATCAGAAGAGAAAGAGTTGCTAAAATCGCCCATTGATGACAACTTTCCAGATGAGCAACTCTTTGCCATATCTTCTACAAAAAATCTTCCTTGGTTTGCCGACTATGTCAACTTTCTTGCAAGCAAGATTATTCCATCAAACCTCTCACAACAACAAAAGAAGAAGTTCTTTTATGATATAAAGCACTACTATTGGGAAGAACCGGTTTATATAGGCATTGTGTAGATCAGATGATAAGAAGATGTATACCGGAAGAAGAGATGGGAGACATATTATGCCATTGTCACACACTTGAATGTGGTGGACATTTTGGAAGAAACCGAACGGCTGCCAATGTCTTGCAATCAGGTTTTTATTGGCCTACTTTGTTTAAGGATGCTCAAGCCTTTGTTGCCGCTTGTGATAGATGCCAAAGAACAGGAAATATTTCCAAACGAAATGAGATGCCTTTGAAGAATATTCTTAAAGTGGAGTTATTTGATGTGTGGGGCATTGATTTCATGGGACTGTTTCCTTCATCCTATAACAATCAATACATTCTCCTTGCGGTAGATTATGTGTCAAAATGGGTTGAAGTAGCAGCAACTACAGCTAATGATGGAAAAGTTGTGCTTAATTTCGTCCGGAAGAACATTTTCACAAGGTTCGGCACTCTAAGGGCTATAATAAGTGATGAAGGGTCGCACTTTTGCAACAAACAATTTGAGGTTCTTTTGCAAAAATATGGGGTCACACACCGAACTACGCTTGCTTACCATCCTCAGACTAATGGGCAAGTAGAAATCTCCAACAAAGAAGTAAAGATGATTGTGGAGAAAACGGTTCATAGCTCTTGCAAAGATTGGGCCAAGAAGCTAGATGATGCATTATGGGCATACCGAACTGTGTTTAAAACACCAATTGGAATGTCTCCTTATAGATTGGTATACGGCAAGGCTTGCCATCTTCCGATAGAATTGGAGCATAGAGCATATTGGGCAATGAAGAAACTAAACATGGATATGCAAGCAGCAGGTGAGAAGCGAATATTACAATTCAATGAAATGGATGAATTCCGCAATGAAGCTTATAAGAATGCCAAAATCTATAAAGAGCAGACAAAAGCTTGGCATGACAAACACATCCAAAGAATAGAGTTCTTACCCGAGCAAAAAGTACTGCTTAACAACTCAAGGCTTCGATTATTCCCAGGAAAACTTAAGTCGAGATGGTCGGGTCCATTCATTGTGGTTAAAGTGTTCCCTCATGGAGCAGTTGAGCTTAATCACGCAGAGAAGGGCAATTTCAAGGTCAACGATCAACGCTTAAAGTCGTACATTGATGGTGGTTTTGATAATCAGAAGACCACCATTCTACTTCGATCTTCATAAAATGAGAAGAGTCTGGCTGAAGACTATAAAACAAGCACTATTTAGGAGTCAACCCAAGTTTTTAATTTTATCTCCTTGGTTATTTTATTAAGATTTTATTTAGTCTTTAAAAAATAAAAAAAAATTTTGCGCCTAGGCACAAAAAAATTTTTTGCACCTTGGCACTCCATTACCAGACTCTCAGGCTAAAAACCCGAGAGTATGGCACCTAGGCGCCCAAAAAAAATTTTTTTGAAAAAAGAAAAAAATATTTTTGCGCCTAGGCACTCCATTACCGGACTCTCGAGCCAAAAACCCTAGAGTATGGTGCCTAGGCGCTATTTCAGTGGCGCCTAGGTACCCAAAGAGAAAAAAAAAGAAAAGAAAAAAAAAAGGAGCAGTAGCTATCCCACATAAGACAAGCCTTGGTCGTTTTTTATCCCTCTCAGTCCCTTATACTTTCTATTTCTCTATACCTCACCATCCTCCTAACTCACAAATTTGGACCAAAAATTTCATCATTCACCATTTCCCTTACTTTTTCTCTTCACCATCTTTCTCTTTCTCTCTACCTCATCATCCACTCACCTTTCTCTTCACCGTTTCTCTCCTTCTATTGGCATCATCATCTACCCATTTGAATTTTCACGCCGAAAACCTTCATTCTCTGCATCATTGGTGATTGTAACTTCCATTTAGGACGACTCCAACATCCACATGTGATCATCACCAACAAATTTGCATCAAAAAGCAATGATTGTGGGTTTTTCTTCAAGGAAGTTCGAAAAATTCGTGGGTATTTACAACAACGTTCTAGTAAGTGATTTATTTTCTTCAACCTTGTGTTGTGCGAATTTTTTGGATTTTCTTGGCTAGTATATGGATGAAACGCAACCAAGTGTTCGATGAATTTTTGGCTTGTGAGTTGGGCGAATTTGTGAATTTTGGAATAACACTTTGAATGCACACCAAGTGTTTGATGAAAGTTCTGTTAGACTATTGTTTGTTGTAATTTGGTTGATGAGCATTGGTGATAATTTGAGAACAAGGATGGGTAGTGTTAGGAGATTTTGGTGAGTTATAAAGAAGGCTACGGTGAGTTTTAAACATATTAAGGGTGTGTGAGAAAATTTGGGTAGATTAGGTCGTTGGTTGGTGACATTGGTATTTCAGAAGTGATTAATTTTGCTTGGTTGTATTTGAGTGGGAGTGAAAGTGATGCCTCCAAAGAAACGTTCCAAGGGATCCACATCGGCATCAGCCGACTACGATACCATTAAGTTTATTTCCAAGGCAGCTGTTGAGCAGCATACAAAGTTTTTAGACACAAAATTTTCCATTCTAGAAAGACGATTCGATACTAGCAATAGGCGAATAACAGACATAGTTGCGGATCGAGGATGGGAAAACTTTAAGAAGCAACCAAGATCAAGCGTCCCAGCGGTCATTTATGAATTTTATGCTAATGCTTATTTTTCGCGGGATGGAGCAGTATATGTTAGAGGAAATGGGTGCCGATAAATCGGACTATTATCAATCAGTACTATGGGCTCCAAGATATTGAGGAAGATGGTTATCAACAGTACTTAGAGAATGTGGATACTAAAGAGGTGAAGTCAGCAATTTGTGCATTTAACACGGCGTGGAAGACTGGAAGAAACGGTATTCCAATTAAACTTTCGTCTCGTGGGTTGGATAAATGCGGAAAAGCTTGGCATTAGTTTGTTTGTGCCAAATTAATGCCAGCGTGGCATGTTAGTCGCATCACCAAAGAAAGGGCAATCTTACTATTTGCAATCTTTACCGACAAGTCTATCAATGTGGGTCGAGTGCTTTACCATCAAATTATGCAGAGTGTGCGCAACTCCACACTTGGCTTGCATTTTCCATCACTCATCACTGATCTATGCAAGCGAGCGGAGGTTACATGGGAGGAGCACAAGATTTGGGAAGGCCTGCGTCATCCCATCGATGATGGAGTTATAGCGAGCTTTAAAGAAGAGGATGACGAAATTGAAGACGAACCTCCTCGAGCACACCATCCAGTCAGCTCTATGTATGTACTGCAACATTGGGAGTATATAGATGATCGGCCTGACCATATTGAGGAAAATCAGTGCAATTTAGCGGACATGTTCTGACAAATGGCTTCACATTTGAATATCAATATCGACAACTTTCGCCTTATCACCACATTCCACATCAATGAGGAGAATGATGAGGAAGAAGAAGACTGAGCACTCACGCATTCGATTGAGGGAGTATTTCTTTCTCTTTTCTTTTCTTTCTTGTTTCTCTTTGTTTTTCTTCACATTGGGGACAAATTTTTTTTTTTTTTTTTAAGTTTAGGGGTAGCTGGTATTTTATTTTATTTTATTTTAGGTTATGGTATTTGAAAAAAAAAAAAAAAGAATTTTTTTTAGCATTAATTTTAGTTTGAATCGTAGAAGGCCAATGATATGAAATTGATTGAAATTGGACATGGTTCTAAGAAGATGAAAACTTTTACTTTTGTGTGTATGCTTGATTCTTGTGTGGCTTTGCTATATCCTAAATTCTTTGACACTTTTGAGCACTCGAGCTATAATCACTTAGATTATTTGTTATTTAGATGAAGTTTATGTTGGTTGAATAACTTCTTTATCGCAAAACAAACTCTAGAACCTATTTGATATTTACTTGAGGCGAAATCCCAGACTACACTTTGCCAATGACATGATTTAGGCCATCTTTGGATCGTTTGAGCCGTTCAAGCTGACCCTTTTACATATGCATATCCCTAGTCACCTATTTGAGCCTAATGTTTACCTTTTCTTTGTTACCCATATGTTTAAGCCTAGCTTTTTAATAATTTTCAACCTTTAAACCCTTAATCTTAAGCATGTTGATCATTCTAAGAATTATCTTGAGCTATGTTAAAGTTTGGGAGGATGGGTGGAGTTTAGAAAAGCTTATAGTTGTTTGTTAGTTTATTCAAAAAAAAAAAACATATATATATAACAAAAAAACAAAAAACAAAAAGAGACAAAGACAAAAACAAAAATAAATAAATAAATAATATATATGATATATATATAAACAAAAAAAAAAAAAAAAAAAAAAGAAAAAGAAAGAAAAAGAGAGGTGACAAAGTAAGTTGAAATCAAGTTTGGGGGTGTTATTGGGAGTGTTAAGAAAGCTTTACAAAAAGATCCTAGAATGGTTACATGTTTAGGGTGATTTGAGCCTCATTATTATCCATGTCATACCGTTACCCTAGCCTAACATTATAAGCCTAAAAAGTCCTAATGATCCTTGATAATGTGTTTGTCGACATTAGTGAAGAGTGAGTTGAAAAATAGGCTTATGGAGTTCAAGATTTTTCTTTATCCTGAGATCTTCTCCTAAGTTATTGACTGACATAAACCAATCCGAAGGCAGATAAGTAAGTGTTAAAAGCTTCGCACACACACACTCAAGGAATTCGGGGATGGTAATGTCATCATTTGAATTGAAATTCTACATGATTGTGATGGTTGGAGTTGCCTTTGAATCATATACTTTATAAAATCTTTGAAGCCATTATGATGAAAAACTAAAAATTTGATGCTCAATTCTTTATTTATGTCTTTCCTTGTGTTTCTTCCTTTTCTTTTGCTCGAGGACTAGCAAAATCTCAAGTTTAGGGGTATTTGATAAGTTAGTTTTATACTACTTAATTGGGTACTTTTAACTTATTATTTTGTTGGTTTTTGATTTGTTTCTAGGATCTTTTACTTTGTTTTATTTTCTTTTGTACGATTTAGGTAAAATGATGGATTCATTATTTTTCGGTGCGGTTGGAGCTAAAATAGAGCGTTTGGCATGCTTTGGTGTGAAGATTTTGTTTTGAGGAGTATTGAACGCCTACGCATCGATTTTATGGGGTCTAGGCGCTTGAAATAAGTTTTTCAGTACAAAAACCCGAGAGTTTAGCACCTAGGCATCGTTTCAATAGGGCCTAGGCACTAAAAGAGATTTCAGTCTACACAGTTTGGGGCTTAGGCGCAGAAAAATTGAGGCCTAGGCGCAAATCGCGATTTCCAGTTTGGGGCCTAGGTGCAGAAAATTGAGGCCTAGGCTCTAATGCGGGATTATGCAGGATCCGATTTGATTCTCTAAATTTGAAATTCAAATATCAAATCTTTCGGTTTGTGGCTATAAATAGAAGCCTTTTAGGGTTCCAAAGAGAGAATTTTTCGGAGGAAAAAGAAAGGTGAAGAAAAAGAGAGCAATTGGTGAATTGGAGAAGAAGAGAAGCAATTCTGGAGACGGAGCGCGGCAATTCCGATTCATAAATCAGTTCTTTTCCTTTTCTCATCATGTTTAGGACATTATTTAGGATGTTTTTTAGTTTCATTATGAACTAAATTTCTTTTTCTAAGGCTACGATGTAGCCGGATTATGAATGTTCAATTTCATTATGGTTTAATTCAATTTTGATGTTTATTCATATCTATGCTGAGTGTTTAATCTATTCTTAATGCTTGTGAAAGTGTGTGCGCCATTTCCCATTGATTTGTGATTCAATCTGAGACTAAGAAGTAATAGTTGGATTAGACCTTGATTAAATACCATGAGATTGTCATATGATAGAGATATCTATGAGGCTTGTGTAGTACTATAAATTTCTTGTTCATAATGAATCATGATAGGTTTGGAGTTTGAGACTGAGAGGTGAAAACTGGCTTGTTGTGGTAGTTTGCTAATGCTTGAGAAAGATTAGTGATTATATTAGAGAAGTTTGTCATCAGCATAAAAATAAGCAGAAGTTGATTAAATTTCGTGTTTTGAACAGGATTAATTCTGTGAAATCTGAAACCCTAGATATCCTAGAATATTGAATTTCTCCTTGTTAAATTCGTGCTTTTTGTTTAATTTAATTTTCTTTTATTTTATTACATCTCGTAAATTTATTGTTCAATTAGAATTGGAATTAAAGTAATTCGGTACTTAGCAGTAATTAGTCCTCGTTGGGAACGATATCTTTTCATTACTGTATTACTTGAACCGGCTCGTGCACTTGCGAAAAATAACCTATCAATGACCAGAGTCTCAAATACATTTTTACACAAAAAGAGCTCAACATGAGGCAACGTAGGTGGCTAGAACTCGTAAAAGATTATGACTATTAGATTCTTTATCAACCTGGAAATGCAAACAGAGTAGCAGATGCTTTGAGCCGGAAATCATCCAGTACATTGATGTCAATTTGTATGCTGTCAAAGTCACTTTAGAAGGAGATTAATGATTTTGGTATGGAGATAATCATTATAAAGTTATCTGCTCTAACTTTCCAATCAAATCCCTTAGAATCCATTAAGTCCTACCAAGGGATATACCCTTCTTGCTTAAGGCACAACTCTTTTTTGGAGAAATGGATAAAGAATTCAAGGTCTCAATAGATGGAATACTCTGTTATGAAGGAAGGATATGTGTTCCTAACTTTGAGTTTCTCAAGAAGCAAATCCTATCGGGAGCTGAAACGCCATATTCGGTACATCTAGGAGCTTCCAAAATGTATAAGGACCTAAGAGAAAACTATTGGTGGCCATGTATGAAAAATGAAATTACTGACTTTGTGTCAAAATGCCTAACATATCAGAAAGTTAAGGCTGAGCATTTGCAACATGCAAGAAACCTCCAAAAATCGAGCTCCTGGAATGGAAATGAGAACAAACTACTATGGATTTTGTAGTTGGATTGCCCAGAACCGCGAGTGGGAATTATGTGAATTGGGTTATAGTTTACAGATTAACCAAATTCGCCCACTTTATTGCTATTAAAGTTACCTTTTTGGTAGAAAGGCTTGCTGAGATTTACGTGTCCCAGATTGTTAGGCTGCATGGGGTACCAAAATCTATCATCTCTGACTGCGATGGTCGTTTCACATCTCGATTTTGGATGAATGTTCACAATGCCATGGGGTCAAAGTTGAAGTTTAGTACAACTTTTCACCCCCAAACTGATGGACAATCGGAAAGAACCATCCAAACATTGGAGGATATGCAGAGGTCATATGTTTTGGATTTTAAAGGAAGTTGGTATAAAAAGTTACCTTTAATAGAATTTTCTTACAACAACAGTTATCATGCCTCAATTGGTATGGCTCCATTTGAAACATTATATGGAAGGAAATGTCGATCTCCCATTCCTTGTCAAGAAGTTGGACAGAAGTAGCTCTAAACTACAGATTTCATTAGGTAGATCTCCGAGGATGTCAAGTTGATAAGACAGAGACTCGACACTGCTTTTAGCCATCAGAAAAGTTATGTCGATAAATGTCGTAGACCATTGAAATTTTAAGTTGGAGACTTTGTTTTCCTAAAAGTTACTCCTATGAAAGGAGTAATGAGGTTTGGTAAGAAAGGGAAACTTAGTCCTAGATATATAGGACCATTTGAAATCCTTGAAAGGATTGGAAATGTAGCTTACAAGCTTGCCTTGCCACCATAATTAGCCTCTATGCATAACGTTTTTCGTGTCTCGAAGTTGAATAAGTATGTACCTAATCATTCCCATGTTATAAGTCAATAACCAGTTGAAGTTCAAGCTAATTTGTCATATGAAAAGAAGCGAGTCCAGATTTTGGATCGGGAAGAGAAGACCTTGAGAAACAGAACAATTCCCGTGGTCAAAATCACAACATTGAAGAAGCAATATGGGAACGAGAAAATGAGATGAGGAAGAGCTATCCCGACCTGTTTTAATTTTTGTGGACGAAAATTCTTAAGGAGGGTAAATTGTAATAACCAAACTTTTGACAGACTCGTGATTTCCTAAGATATAAACAAAATTTAAGTCTATACTATGTATCTCAATGTGAAATTCATAATCTTATAATCAGAATATGTTTGAGTTCTTATAGTACTATAAGACTTGATAACAGTTCATCAAATCAGGTAAGAGGTCTTATGGAGAAAAAGAAAAAATCATGATTTATGGTGTTGTCTTGGTCAATGAATGACCAGGATAACTTATAATATGATTAAGACGGTACTGTAATTGAAATTATTTTATGGCCAACCATCATTACAAATACAGAACTAAGAATAAGGATTAGGAACATTCTAGAATAATCCGGAATAATATTTGGACCAATAAAAATTAGATGGCTTTAAGTCCTAAGAAAAACCAATATGCGGTCCAGTTGTGTGTAAATAAATTCTGGACTGCAGTTCAATATCATCAGACTATTGGTAGTTGAAACAGTATTTATACGATCTGGTTTAATAAGAAAAATGATTGCATATTGGGAGGTAAGGCCAAACATGGCATTACTTGGAGGCTAAGTAATTGAAGATAATTACACAAATTTTTGGATTTATTGTTATTACGAAAAGAATTAAGGAGATAAGCATGATAGGATTTGTTGGCCCAAATCCTCCACATGGCCGGTTGTTTTGGGGACAAGGAAGGCAAAAAATTTGTGTTTTAAGGCCAATTATGTAAACCAAGGAAAGTTAAAGAAAAAAAATTTTAATTGTTGGAAAATTTAGAAATTTCACCTATAAATAGGTGTGAGTAGTGAATATTTGGCTGTTTTACTATCTCCTTTCCCTCTCTAGTTCTTATAGAGAGGAAAAACAAAAGAGAGAGAGAGAGATAAAAGAACAAGGAGTCTTTAGTGGCCAGTTTTTGTTGGAAAGGTAGAACAAGGATTTTCTCTCATCTAAGATCTAGGATCCACCTCCTTCATGCTTTAGAGGTATATTTCTTGATCTCTAAACTAAAACTTTAATTAGTTTTGGTTTTGTGGAATTTAAGTGTATTTTAAGTTTTGGGATGTAAGAGCATAAGCTCATGTTCTCTTATTTTTTTTATTTGATAGCCTCTAATGCTTGATTTATGCTTGGATTAACTTGATTTGCTAGCTCTAAGCTTAGGTTTGATTTTATGCTTTAAGATAAGTTTTAAAGATTATGTATGTGATTATGCTCTTATATGTTCAAGTTTGGTGATTATATACATGTTGGCTAAAAGATCAACTTAAAAACATAATTTAGTATATTAGTAAGTTATCAATATTGTGTTCTTCAAGTAAATTAGATAAGTAGACATGTTGCATGATAACTTAGGCTCACAGCTTTGACCGTTCGACATAGTGTGTGCAGATTTTAACCTAGAACCAATAAAAAATAAATAAACTACCAGTTTTCATAACAATTGGGACAGTTTTCTGGTGTGGAAAAAAAAGAAAAAAGATTTTGTCTTGTGGAATATGGGTATGATCCCACTTAAAATCATTTTGCAAATCTCATCTGCTGGAGTGAAATGGAAAGAGGAAATCCTAGTGCGAACTTCCCTCTCAACGACGTCAGGAGCAAAGCCCACACTACTTATGGCAGTGCGAATAATGCCAACCTCCCCATGGCTCCGTGAACAGAACCCACCTTCCGGATGGTGGTGCAAAGCCCTTGCCGCCCTTCTCCACCTTC
Organism: Ficus microcarpa; assembly: GCA_025413485.1. NCBI lineage: Eukaryota > Viridiplantae > Streptophyta > Magnoliopsida > Rosales > Moraceae > Ficus > Ficus microcarpa. The sequence continues at coordinate 12,501,033 of CM046387.1, forward strand.
GTGAACCCACCCACCTACTTTCCTAATCTCCTTTGCCGGCTCCATTTTCCTAAAATGTAGTTCAATATTTCAGAAGATGACATTTTGGCAGCTCCCATGGTGGACAGGAGAAAGGAAAGAGAACAAGTTCATTTTTTTTAATTTCTTTTTTGGTTAAGTGTAATCTTGTGCAATGCATTTTGTAACAATTTTGGTAAATCCCTTTAATCTAAACCACATTAAAATGATCCAAGGGTTAATAATCTTTTACTCTATTGATGTGGTAGAGTGAGTGTTCCCCATTGTAGAATTGGCCTTAAAAAACTACAATTTGAACTTTAGTATTTAATTGAAAATAAAAATTTAACCCTCACAAAGAAGAAGAAGAAGAAGAAGAAAAAAAAAAAAAAAAAAAACCCAAAAGCACTTTGGTTATAGAAGCTCCTCATCTCATCATCATCCTGTAGCAAGAATCAAGCAACAAATTCACATCTTAATGTAATCAGCGACATTTCTGAAATCATTCAATTGCTTTACATTTATGCTTACGTTTCATTATTTGAATAGCAAATTATTTAGTAGTTTTATTTTGTTTAAGACGTTAAGTTTGAACATAAATAATGAAGACCACAAAAAATGGAAAAAAAAAAAAAAAAGAGTTCTACTTGCACCTATAATGTTAATGAATATACTCTCTAAATTATAATAAAATATATATTATAATTTTATTTTAGAATTAAATTACGTTAAAACTCCTTAAGAATGTTTATACTTTCGCATAACTATAAATAGAAATAATATTTTTTTAACAAAAATAATTAAAAAAACATACCCAACATTAACTATAAATGGTAATGGTTTTTTTTTAAGAAATAAAAAAGATTCCCCACGTACTTGATTAGTATTAATTTCATTTCACAAATCTTAAATTGTTCTCATAAAATTCTTTCTTAAGAAATATTTATAATTATATAAAAATTTCAATGGTTTTTAAGCGAAACGACACTAAAAGAAAACATGTCCCTTGAAGAATTAACAACTATTGAAATATGTATTTTTATTTTGTATTCTTTTTCTTTGTAACGACCCGCGTAACATAGGCCGTTACCATACTTACGTACATACAATCATGAGAAAACATATACGAAACTTACTTACTTTTTACGTGAAACACAGCGGAAATTTTTTTTTTTTTTTATATAGTGCATATAAAGAGCTACGGAACATAAAGTATAAACGAATGTTAGTATTTGTGCGTACGAGTATTAACATTAACTAATTAGCAGTTATTAACCATCCCATAATATTCATATAAATTTCGAAACGCGTAGCGGCTTCCGTTTCCCACATTTCACAGTGTCGCCACGCGACTCTACCTTGTACCATCAACTGCTGGCAGGTTGTTTACCTACAGCATAAACTTAAAACAATGAGCTTTCGCTCAGCAAGCACAACTCCTATACCGTTACACATAAATATACATCTTATCCTATCCATGACATAACAATCTATTTCATTACATAACACATCATTGCATATAGCATGCATGAACCAATTATGTTCATATTATGCTTTCTTATTTCATCATTTCTTATCTTACTTAGGGGCCCTTAACATAAGTGTTCGTACCTGGCGCGCAACTATGGATTGGTTGGGGCGGCCAGTCGAAGTCCAACTTAATCCATAGTCCAACCCGACTTTGGACGGGTAGTATGACACAGGTGACTTGTCGCCTTTCTCTTCTTTCCATCTTGCCAATTCTTAGACTTATCATTCTTATTAACGTTAGTGAGCATACAGCTTGATGTCACCTACTCATGCTTCATAATCATACCATACTCTTAACTTAGCATGCATTGCTTACTTAGCATATTTCATAACATAGACTTATTATACTACGTATAACATGGCGTTCAATCATAGCATATAGCACACATCAAATCAAATATATCTAGGTAAGTATACAACTAATAGCCTATGCTGCAGGCGGCGTTGTACTTATCTTGTCTATGTCTGACGTTAAGCTGTTCGGCTTCTGGATTCAACTATAGGGTACTTCCTGCTTAATCGAAGGACATATGTAAGGTTTCTAATCTATGACCATAACATGTTGGTTCTCAACCAACATTCATGCAATGCTTTGGTTATATGTCCCCTTGAACCAAAAACCATGCTATGCTTGGTTACACTGAGTAGCCTTATCGCATGGGGTTACGATGAGTAACCCCTCCTTGGTGACTAGTTCTAAGCCATACTAGGTTAACCAATGTTAACCTCTAATGTTGCTAAAGTCAACCCTTTTTGTTTCAACTTTGGGCTTTGGGGCTAAGCCCGGTAACTCGGGTATAATTCCCCAGTCACCATCCGTCTTTGCTTGATTTTATAACTTAGCTTAAAAATTCCCTTTTTCTTTATCTTTGAAAAAGTTTAGTAATTAAGCTCAAAAACTCCCTTAATTACTCATAAAAATTGTTGGTTCTTAAAACATAATTTATAAAATGGCTGAAGGTCGAAAACTACCTTTGGAACAGTTTTCGTAGTTAAAATAGTGTTTTTTTTTTAGAAGGAAAAACAGTTTTCCTAAGTTGGCTCTAGAAAACCCTGTGCAGAAATTTCTTGCTCCCTGCATAGTTTTCAGAAATCAGCTTATATTTAAAAATCCAGATTAAATTTGAAAAACTTGTCTTCACAATAGTTTTAGCTCTCGAAGAATTCTAAAACTTTCGTGTTTTAAGAAAAGTCCAGTTCTGCCTATATTCTTGTTAGTTTTCTTTTGAATCACGCTGGTCGTGTAAACTAGGTCTGGGTAGACCAGTCTCAGTTTTCTGTAAAAACGGAGGTCATTGGAGTCTCATTTTGGGAAACGGTTCATGTTGGCCCCTAGGAAAAACCCTGTTCTACAAACTTTTGTGTTTTACGTTTCATCCAGTTTGGCCTCTAAAAGCCTTAAATTTCCACTCTCTCGAAACTGGCCAGTTTTGAATCCGAATTGGCAGTTTCGGTTATTAAGTTCAATTTACGTCCTAATTCATAGATTCTATCTCGACCGACCACTTCAGGAGCTTACATAACAATCATGCAGCGCTTCTATCGTCCCATACATTCAAACATACTAACCCAACGTACCCATGCAGTCCCCAAAACCGACTGCCCTAGTTCTTGGCTGCATGGTTTTCTAAATTGCATACACACAATCATTCATGCCATACAATCATAGTTCATACCCTAGCATGCATTCACATTCTTACACACTTAATTGGGGACATATAACCTCATGTAAACAATCTAGCATGCAATCCTAACATTCAACAAATCATAAGCATATTAAATAGCATAAATAAACCAAACCACCCTTAGAGTCTAATCAAGCACCATAAACTAACTAAGGGCAAGAAATTAAAATTGTGAGCTTATACTCTTACAAATTTTGCTTGAAATACATTTAAACTTTAATTTAAAAACTTTAATGAAAATAGGGTTAGGGTTTTGAAAAATACCTTGAACCACTCAAGGGTTGGCTTAGGGTTTGCACCAAAAATCTCACTCTTCCTTCTAGCTCCTAGAACCGGATTCTCCACACCAAAGTGGCACCAAAATTTTCTTTTGACCTCAAATCCTGTCCTCCACCAATGGCTCAGCCACACCAAGAAATTTTCACCCAAAATTTGAATTTTTTCTTTCCTTTTTCCCACTAAACCCGTGGGCTGCTCCACAAGGAGAAAGGGTCCCAAATTTGGTTTTCAAGCTTGATCTTGGTTGCTTGCTCCAAACCGAACTCTCCCCTAAATTTCTCCCTAGAAATTTTTGATTTTTCTCTTGTTTCCCTTCACTCCTTCACTCGGCAGCTCACTTAAAAGGAGTGCTAGAAAAGTTCTCAAACTTTTCTCCCTTGATTTCTCTTGAAACCCGAACTCTAACCCTAGGATTGGCTTAAGGAAATTTTTGTTTTTCTTCTTCACTCTCCCCTTTCTCTCTCGGATTTTTGTGGAGAAAAAATACAAGGGTTTAGCTAGAATTTTCAATTAAAGTGAATAAGGCTTACTCCTATTTATAGACAAAGGAAAACTTTCAAAAATTCAAGAAAAACCCCACCATTTTTTAAAAATCACATAAAAAGCATGCATAGGTGGCCGGCCATTGCCTGGTGGAGAAGGAAAAAAATTTCTAGAACAAGACACTTGTCTTGTTGTGTTTGGTTCAAAGATTATGATGTCATAATTCAAAAATAGGTGATGTCATAAATATAAGGCCTTGTTTGGCTACTTTTTAAAAAAGAAATCTAATTTTAAACTTAACAAAAATAAATCCAATACTGTGTTTACTAATACACAGTATCGATATTTTATACTGCAGTCAAAATTTTATCTGTGTAAAAATCGGACTGGAAAATTTTTTTCTTATTTTCTCGAGCCCTTTTGCCCTAAGCCTTAACTTAGTGTGCTTGATTTTTCTACGGCGGTTTTAGTTCTCATTTATGCTATCTTACCCAAAAAATGGGTTTTCGCAGTATTTCCCCCATACTGCATGTCACAAAATTACACAGTTATTATTTTGACCATTTTGGTCAAATTTTGACTTTTCCGGGTCAAAATTGACTTTTTCGGTCAACCCTTTGACTTTCCTAAAATCATGCAAATTTCATCTCTTTTCATCCGAAAAGGTCATTTGTTTATCAAAACAATCATTTTTGAGTCTTATGAAGCTATAAGAACTCATAACACATAGTAAAGTTCTAAATCAAACTTTTTCGTAATGCCTTTACGGCATACATTTAATTCATTTGAAAAGAAAATAATAACATAGAAAAATCAGGTATTACATTCTTTGCTTTCAGCATTTAAAGAATTTTATGTACTAAATCCTAAGTCATTAAATAATTTTTTTTTGTTTCCTTTTTTAGAATGAAAATTTTTTTTTTTCTTGTTTAGTTTTTTAATTTATTTTTAATAAAAAAGAAATCAAAATTAGTGGGTGTATAAAAGGGTCCACCCTCTTAGATCAGTACTTTGGTCCCATGATAACATATCAATCCGTCACTGATTGAATGTCGTCTATCAATAACATTTTTTTTTACCTCATTCTTCATAATATTTATTTATTTATTTGGTTGAAATTCTTCATAATATTTATTAATTGAGTTCAAACCAGCCCCAAATTTGAAACATCAAACAAAAAAGAATTTCTCAGATTGAAGCTAAAATCCTCCAATTTACCCTATATTCTAAAATCACAAATTGCACCACAAACCCCCAAATTGACTTGCCACCGCCCTAGCCTTCCTCGGAGCTACGAACTCATGACAGTGGTGCTAGCTCGTGATGGTGTTGTGAGCTCGGTCATTGGCGAGGGAGTTGATCGAGCTGCTCATTCGGTCACGACAGTGGTGGTTGCTCGCTCAATACGATGGTGTGAGCGAGCTCGCAATGAAGGTTTGGTGAGCTCATGATAGAGTTGCAAGCTCGCTTGCAACTAGCTCCATCGACGATAAAACCTGTTGGTTTTGAAAACTGAATTCGTGAAAAACTAGCTGAAGTGGGAAGTGAGTTTTACTCATGAATTAGGTATCTCTTAAGCTCGATAGTTGATCCTCGGGATTTTATTTGAGTTTTATTTGTGTTTTGTTTGTAGGTTAGGGAAGTGATCCTATGAATGTTTGGAGTGATTTGGAACAAGTTGGATGGTGTTTTTAAAGGAAATCCGGCTGAAGGCAGCATAATCAGTGCTTAGGCACCAATTTTGGGCACCTAGGCGCTCAAAAAAAGCATGTTAGGAAAAAATGGCAAGGACCAAGAGTGCCTAGGTGCTGGGTATGTAGTGCCCAGGCACTACGTGTTGGGTATGTAGTGCCTAGGCACTACAGATGGAAATTATTATAGAAAATGAAGTGCGTAGGTGCTAGTATGCGGCGCCTAGGCGCTGCAATGTGAGAAAATTGTGTTTTAGATTGATTTCATGGGAAACTTACTTGTTTTGCCCCTCCAAGTCTCAATGCTTATAAATGGGCAATTTGAGGATGAATTGAGGGGATTTTTTGGCTGATTTTGAGTGGAGAAAAAGATAGAGAGAAAGCTTCGAGCGAAGGAGAAGACAACGGCAAAGTCGGGAGGCAAAGTCGTTCATCATCAATTTCTATCCAAGTTCTTTCTTCTCTTTCTTATTCATGTTTAAGATTATTACGATTTTATTTTATTTCATCATGAACTAATTTTCTTATTCTAGAGGAACGATATAACCTTTGCTTGATACTATGTCTTTTATTGTTTAATCTATTCTATGAAGTTTTCTATTAGTTTATTTATATCATCTTGTTCTTAATGCTTTTAGTTTACTGGTCATAAATTAATTGTTTTAGTATTTAGAATCTGGCACTCTGGAGAGGGGATTTTAGATGCGGGTATTGGATAATATAACCTAGAATTTAATAGAGTTTGGGAGGTCTATAATTCCTTTGAAATCATTAAAAGAACTTGAACCTAATGAATTTTTAATAATTGGTTTTTATAGGGATATCAAAATCGGTTATTAGAAATATTTTAACTCGGTACTCGGAAGAGGGAGTTGAACACATTAGGGTTCTTGGCTTATAAACTAGGAGAATTAATTAGTAATAAATTGAAAATAAAAAGGCATACTTGATGGCTAGGTGAAATTGAATCTCTAGAAGCTTTTTTCCATTGATTGTCTCACCAAATGTAATTTGATTTTCTTTTTAACTTTAATTTTAATTTTAATTTTTCAATTGTTTGATTTGATTATTCTAAATAAAATTTAGATTATTCAATTACGATATTTAGTAAAAATCTGATAATAATCCCTGTGGGTACAACAACCTTTCCTCACTATTCTACTATAAAACTTGACCCCGTATACTTGTGGGAAATTAGCGAACTAGAAGTGTAGAACTGTGAACAACAAAAATTTCTCAAATTTTGTGTTATTCTATAGCTGTATTAATTTAATATATAAAAGGATAAGGGATGAGAATTGTACCGTCGTCCAATTATGTCGACTCCATCAAAATAAACTTTCGAACTCATGAACGACCATATCCTTCAAGACTATATTCTTTCACACCTGACCTTCGTCGCTTGATTGAATGAACGGATGGGCGTTCCTATTGAAGAATTGATTTACTTGCTCACTTTTGGTGTCTTTGTTTCAGTTCTCAACACATGAGAAAAAACAAAGAGTGTAAAAGAGAACTCTTATCTCTTTGGGTTCTTTTTGACTAAGAGTCTAGCAACCAAAAATTTTGAACCAAAATTCTCCTCTACCTTAATATAAATCATATTTATAGAGTAAGATAGATTGTCCAAAAATTCCATCACGAATTTTAGAATATTAAGATCAATTCAAAATTGAAAACTAGTTATATTATATTCATAATAATATATATATATATATATATTATTAACCGGAAAGAAGGAAAACCGTTTTCCTTGTTTCCCTTTCTGTTTTACATAAATTATATATATATTACAAATATTTAATTTAAAATCCAATTTTAAATATAAATATTCATAATCTCAAAAATAGGAAACTAGCAAATATCATTCTGTATACTAGTGGATCCCAACTAATAGCAGTAGGCACATATATAATCGGTCTCACTTACTATATCATCTAATTTTAATATTTAAATAATCTCCACTATTTAAACGGCACAATTAATTCTCAATTAATTGTTTGGGTAACAAATAAAGATTTGGAATAATAAAATAATGAAAGTAGACTCTCACTTCTATATTTTATATCACACATTTAGTGAGCTAAAAATTTGATCCACCAAATACACTTTGTTCAATTGCTAATGAAGGCGGTGTGAGGAACAATATACCTATAATTTTAAGCTCCAATAAATTTGATAACTAATCAAACTCTTTGATTAATGTATCAATTTTATTAATCCCAGCGTTACTCCACTAAAAACTTGAAACTGCACTCTTGAAACTATAGATATAAAATTACTCAAAAAATAGAGTCGTCCATTTAAAATAGCCATTACATATAAATCGATCATCCATAGATAATCTATAATTAGAGCAAGGTAAAATCTGTTAACCTCTCTAATTACATCTTGATCTTTGAGTACCATTGAGTTTCTAATGGATGATAAATTCATGAAGTTAATCACGAATTGAGCACTCATACCATTCAAGCCTTAAATCAACACGCAAGGTAATTATTTATCTACTTCTTAAATAAAAGGGAATGGCTACTTCATCATATCTCTAAAATACAAGGAATAAGATTTGATACTCAAATTCATTCCGAGTAAATCAAAAGACATAATTTCATAAATAGGAGTCTACTAATAACTTAAGATTAAGATCATTCTATATATGAAAATCAGTTAATATGATTAGAATCCGTTATACTTAACGGAAATTATCAGTAATTCATATCACGTCACGTCCCACATCCTACATAATCACACTATGTATAGTGCACTCATTGAATGTCTTGCTACATTAACAATTCGAATAAGACCGTTTCATTCTTAATGGTAATGACATGCACTATTAATATTCAGTTAAAGACTCTATACTTTAATTGATTAATCAATTAAGTAATTGATTATTTATCATGGACTGTTTTAATTATCATCCTTAAATACTATCCTCTAGTATGTAACTCTTATATACACTATTTAAGGTCACATATATAATTATGAAATTTTAATGATATTTATTAAGTATCAAACATATATGAATATACAATTATAATGAAATAAAACATTTATTTGTATAAATACGCTCATGGGCACTAGTTTCATCAAGACCACCTCGAGAAGAGTGAGAGAACTAAAAGAAAAGGAAAGAAAAGGAAAAAAGAGAAATATAAAGGTACTTTTGTCTTTGTCTTGTTTGAAAATGAGGTTATGTGTTTTTTTTACACAAGTGAAATTTTTTAGTACTTCCACAGTGGTAGCTTTCAAATTCACCTGGTTTGGCCTGATCTACATACACTTTTTTAGACCACTAAAAAGTTTCGGTCTATCAAATCTGACGATGTGACAACAGACCAAATCATGGATATCCCTACTAAATTACACCACAAGTAGCAAAATTCAACTTGCAAAATTCAAATCCTTATTCAAAGTTCCCAAAAAAAAATATTAATAATAAATAATTGGTCTAAACGGTCACTTAACTTTTTAAAAGGTGACATTTTAGTCCTCTCTTTTGTTTTTTGTTTTTTTGTTTTTTTTTTTTTTTGTGATGAACCTAAACTCTCTAAAAAGATGACGGTTTGGTCCTTTTCGTCCAATTTCGTTAAAAAACTCACAGAATGGTTACATGAGAAGCACATTTTGTGCTTTTTGAAGGAAAACACTTCTAAAAAGATGAAAAATACACTTAGTCATATCAATTAAAAAAATTAAAAAAAAAAAAAAGAGAGTGAGAACCTCTCTCTCTCCCCCTCCCTTCCCTCCCTCTCTTCCATAGGTTCGTCCCGAGCATCGGACGCCGGCCGTCTCTCCCTCCTCCCCCCCCCCTGATCCAACACCGAAGACAGAGAGACCGTCTCTCTCTCTCACACCCTCCCCTCCCCTCATCTCCTCCCCCCCCCCCCCCCAAAACAGATTCGACACTAGACCCTCCTAGATCTAACGCCAGATGCCAAAGACCACCCTTGTCTTCTCCATCGTTGGGCCGCTGCCATCACCTTCGCCGATGAACGCAAACACCCCCTCTCCCTTGACACAACCTAGATCTGGCAGAGAATTCAAACCCAAGCCCCTTTTTCCCCCACCGAACTCAAACCCAACCGCCTCCCTCCCCCCTCCCCCTCCCTCCCCAAGGAGTTCCAATCTGGGTTAGCTCCCCCCGATGCCACCACCACTGAACTCACCTTTCTTCTCCATCGCTGATCGCCCCTACCCCCGCCGATATCGATCTGAGCTTAAGAAATGAAGAGAGAGACAGAGAGAATTTTAATTTTTATGATTTTTTAATTTTTTTTTTAGCAATTAATATTAAATTACTGAAATGCCCTCTCAAATTAGATCACATATAATGCACATGACTCAATCCGATAGAAATTTAACGGAATTGGACGAAAAGGACCAAATCATCACCATTTTAGAGAGTTTAGGATCAACACAGCCCAAAAAAAAAAAAAAGGAACAAGTACCAAAGTGTCACTCTTAAAGAGTTCAAGGACTATAGAGGCCAATTACTATAAAAAAAAAAAATGTTACCACAAAACAAACAAGAACTTAAGGAAGAAAAATAAAAAAATAAAAACTTATCAAATAGAAATAGAGCTTTTTAACTTGTTCTTTGTCAAAGAGAAAAGAAAGTAATCAGCCATGAAAAATGGGTTCATTAGCTTATGTTACATATGACAATGGGATTGAGCGAGAGCGGAGAATGTTTTCTCATCTCTGTCTCTGGTCCTTAAAACCATCCTCATTCTTTATTATTCTTTTTAGAAAGGGAAATTTCATTAAACTCACTAAAGAAATATAAAAATACCAAGCATAAAAAACACCATATTATATGAGATAAAACCATTCAACAAGAATAGATCCACCGGTAAAATTTGGTAACGCTCAAAGGAAAAGACGCTTGAGGCCTGATAACGGGAATATACCTTGGTACATTAAAGTCAAGTACATGTACGGCTCTTTTTGACAAAATCCTGATAATCAATGGATTTTCTCGCTCAATCGAGGGCCAAGACTCATAAACAACTAACTCAGAAGGTCGAGAAACCACCTCTGTTATTATAAATAACAAAAAGAAATAAAACACCCAAAGAAAAGATGATGAAGATATCGTCACTATTACACACAAACTTAGACACCAAAAAACAAAAAAAACCAATCACATAAAAAGAGTTCTTGTTGATAAAACGAACCACATAGTTGCGAGAAACTGGATTGCCGAAGCTGAGCTATTGTAGGACCTCCACATGACGATCACGCACCACTATCAACTATCTCATTCCTACCTTGCTCCTTCTCACAATGCACATCCTCCTACCATGGGCTCGCCTCTGCCAAGACCCTCATCATACGATTCTCACCTTCATATCTAGGGTCTGGCAAACCGGAGACAGACCAATGGCCGCCATAGGAATCCGATTCCAAGAGAGAAAAACAATTGAGAAACCCTAAGCCTCACTTGTTAGAAAGAGAAAGAAAAGAGAGAGAGAAAGAGAGCGAGAGAGAGAACCATCCTCATCCTCATCCTCATCCTCATCCACATCCCTATCCCGACCTAAGAAGGGGTAAGTTTGAGATGGTCTTTCTCATACCCGTCCTATTCCTTTTTATTGTTATTATTGTTTGAAATGTCCGTTTCTTGTTTAGAACCTTCCCTATTTTATATAACTATACATGTCAAAGTTAGCTAACTTAAAACAAAAATTACGGTAGAAATTTACCATGTAGACCAAAATCAAAGGTTTCACAAAGTAAATCAAAATTAAAAAAAAAAAAAAAAAAAAAAAAAAAAAAAGCAAACTAAATCTTAGCAACAATATCATATCTGATTCTACCAAAAGATACAGAATTCAAATCCCTCCACACCAATTTAAAAATAAAATTAAAAAAAAATCTTAGCAACAAAGCCAAAAAAAATGTCCCATCAACAAACAATGAAGTCAAAAAACTAAAAATAGCACGTACTTACTAATATTATCTAATAAGATTACTAACTACTAATTTTTTGTTCTTTATTTATTTCTTTCTTAAGTGAAAAAAAGTAGTTGGTAATCACTTTTTTTTTTTTTTTTACTAAAAGATAAATGTATCATAAATATATGGCATAAATATATTGGGACGTCCCGTCCCACCCGTTCCCGTCCCGTTTACAATTCGAGAAGAAAACTCTGTTCTCATCCCAACCTATTAAGAGGCAGCCGCGCGGGAAATATTATCATCTCTAGTCTCTGTACTGATGTGGCACAGCTTATGCCTTATCATATGCCTTTCTGATTTCTTCCACCTCACTCGACTTGTTAGAAGTCTCTCATTAACGGTGGCCTTTTGTCCTTTTCTTTGGCAGTGGTTTTGACTTTTGAGGTTGTTTACATTACTATCGTGAGTCTTTTTAGGAGGTTTCTTACATAATGGTGAAATATCAAATTTCTTTTGGGTGGGTCTTTGGCTCCATGCATTTGCATTTTTCTTTTTTCGCAGTAAAAGTTCGAAGAAAGTGCCATCACCGTACTTTTGTAGGCAATTTGTCGCAAAAACTACTTCAAAATTTCTTTTAGATAGTTGCTTTCATAATTTCCTTGTAATAATAGAACGTAAATCTCCATCCTCAAGAAACGAAAGGAATAAAAGAATTCCTATCTCTCTTACATTCCATGCATTAGAAGAAAAAAATATTCTGCGAAGAACCCACGTGGGTAAAGAAAGGTAATTAGCAGAAATTAAGACTTACAAGCGATGCTCATGAATTCTTAATCTCCAAGAAAAAGACCCTTTGACAGATTCCACGTTCGACCCAATTTGAAACTCGCCAAAACATTGACTATTTGACTCGTTTTCGTGTTAACATTTTATCGAACTAGTGGTGGGCAAACTCAAGGAAAACGACAAAAGAACGAGTATTTACCAAAATTCATTGGGTCTCTCGTTCTGTTTAGTTGGGCTGAGATAAGAGTAGAGTGTTAGTAAAAGAATATGAAGAGAGTCAAGGTGGGTTTGTGGTTATGGGCGTTGGTCTTGTTAATGGGTTGGTCTGCGACAGTCTCATCGGCTGCTTTTTTCGAGAGCCGGCACAGAAGGAAATTGATGCCACCAGATCCCGCGACGACGTCGTTTGAGCTGAATCGAGTTGGGTCTTCTGTCGTTTTCCCAGTCCATGGGAACGTATATCCCACTGGGTACGTGTTTTCGGACCGACGAGATAAATCAAAATGTCAGGATGACAAAGTTGATGGGTAGTTAACTTGGAATATCTGTCTCAGACTTTTTGTTGTCTGAAAACATTAATAAAAAAATTTAATTTAATTTAATTTATTAAAAAAAAAAAAAAAAGGAATGGTTAATAGGAAGCAGGCTTTGTTGTTTATTGTTCATATGCGTGTGTGTGTGTATGTGTGTGTACGTATATATATATATATTTTTTTTTTTATTTGATCAGATTTTTTTTTATTTTTTGAGGTTTCTTTAGGATCAGATTTTGTATCGTAAGTTTCTCTTTTTCTTTTTCTTTTTCCTTTTTTTTTCATTGCCTAGAATTTAGAAAATTAACACGTAGACTTTTTGTCGTGTCATCCGATGACGTGAATGAATTTATGATAAATTATGTACAATTAAAGAGTATCTTACGACATTTCTTTTTTTATAATAATGAGTTTATAAAGTTGTAACATTAGTGTGACGGATAATTTGTTTTTCATTTTTATTTTAACTGAAAATTTTGTTTATATCTTTGCCAAATTATTATTTTGTAAATTAAATGACATATTAATCCAAATATATATGTGTTGTTATATGAAAAACTTAACTGTTTGCCTTGATACATAACAGTAGTTATTATTCTTAGATTGAACAGAGAATGTCAAAATGATTCATAACACATGTTTCCAAAATAAAGTCGGCATTCAGTTATTTGTTATGCGGATTTCTTCTTCTTCTAAAATTAGTGTTCATAGATGTGGCCAATTCTTCACACACCAAAAAAAAAAAAAAAAAAAAAAAAAAAAGGGAAGCTTCGCTGTTGTGGTTTTGTTAAAGAAAAGTGAATCTTATGGGAGTGTTTGGTTTCAAAAAAATTTTAAATTAAATTGTACTTTTTTCATCATAGTTTTTTTGTTTTTCTGAAAAATTTTTGTCTTTTCTGAAAAAAAATTTTGTCTTTTCTGAAAAATTACTATTGAAACTTAAAAATCTTAAACTAAACTCATTCATCAAACACCGCCATAGTGTGTTCTGCATTGCCTTTAGAATACCAACAGGGAAAAAAAAAGGAAGGGGTTGGAGGAAAAGGAAAATTATAATGCTTTTTTTTTTTTTTAAACCTTTTCATTTGACTCTTTCTTGTGTTGGATTTTGTCCATAGACTCTGCTCTAATATGATTTCTAGCCTGATTGTTTTCGGTTCAAGATCTCCAGAAATTTCAGTGCTGCTTTCACACGTTTTTTTTTTTTTTTTGGTGTACAAATCTCAACTTCAAAACTAACGTGATATCTTTTTTCCTTTTTTCCTTTTTTCCTTTTAATCTGTGTTATGTATTCCAGGCATTACAATGTTACCATAACTATAGGTCAGCCACCAAAGCCATACTTTCTTGATCCCGACACCGGCAGTGATCTCACATGGCTCCAATGTGACGTTCCCGGTGCCATTTGTACTGAGGTAAAAGACAATGCCAAGTCTTTTCTAAGTACCTTTTCATATATGCACTTGAAGAGCGAGTTCTCCTTGCATTAGTAATTGCTGATAATGAGAAGCTTTTTCTGATATCAGTTATGCCCTCCCTCCCTTTACATGTAAACAAGAAAGTGAGAAGCCTTTTCCAAATGATGCGGGATCATGATAGATTAAAGAAAGAGAAAAGGAAGAGAAAACCCATGATGTTATAGGATTTCTCATCCTAGTTCTTTTCAAAGTCGCCATTTACTATGTATTTGAACCATTTTAAGTCCCGATTTCGACGATTTATCTTATCCTGAATTCCAAAAGATGATAAATTGTTTTTTTTAACATTTATCGTCTTCTTAACAGAAGCCTCATCCACTTTACAAACCGAGCAATGACTTGGTCGGGTGTAGAGATCCCCTCTGCGTAGCCTTAAACTTACCTAAAACTCCTAAATGTGACATCCCAGAGCAATGTGACTATGAGGTTAAGTATGCAGACGGTGGTTCCTCACTTGGTGTTCTGGTCAAGGATTCCTTCTATTTCAACTCTACGAACGGAGTCCAACTTAAACCTCGTCTTGCCCTCGGGTTTGTCAATTTTCTCTTTGATAACTTATAGAGAATGGACTGTAAAGTGATTTAATCTTGAGGAGTTAATAGTGAGAAGTTTCGGTGATATTTTTTGCTCCTCAATTAATGGTGATGCTAATTTAAAAGTGGTTTGTGCTGTTCCTCATTTTTCGATAGTTCATGTAATGGTTTTTCTAAAAGGAAAACGAGCTTTCTGTCCTTACTAAGTTTGCTTCATTTTGTTCTTCTGCTCCAGATGTGGATACGATCAACATTCCATTTCATCTAATCACCCCATTGATGGAGTACTCGGCCTTGGGAGGGGAAAAACCAGTACTGTATCACAACTTCATAGTCAAGGGTTGGTGCGAAATGTCGTTGGCCACTGTTTAAGTGGACGAGGTGGAGGGTTTCTCTTCTTTGGGGATGGCGTTTATGACTCCTCACAAGTGGATTGGACGCCAATGTCCCGTGATTACCCGTAATTAATTAATCATTAACGCCATTTACCCATCGAAGGCATGGTATCTCTATTTAAGTTCATATCTCTTGTTCGACTTTTACTACAAAACTCTGTCCTTGTTGATTATGCAGAGAACATTACTCACCTGGATTTGCGGAGCTCAGATTTGACGGAAAGCCTACTGGTTTGAAAAACCTACTTACTTTTTTTGACAGCGCAAGCACTTACACGTATCTTACTTCTCAGGCTTACCAAACGTTAACATCATTGGTGAGTGCAAACGTATTCATGATTTACAGAAACCGAAAAGAAAAAAGCGCCTGAAAAATGTATTATCTCAAAAGTTTTAGGTTCATTATGCACATTAAGAAAGAGCAATGCCATTTCTACTGATTAAATTCTTGCTTTCATTTCTTGGAAAGGGAATTTATATCCAAGTGCTCGAAAAGTTGTTCTAAATCAAAACAAGTCTTGTTTATTCCATTGGTGGCATTGTAGGTGAAAGGAGAAATATTTAGAAAGTGTCCGAGAGAAGTAAAAGCCTCAGAGGACCAAACTCTCCCACTATGTTGGAAAGGCAAAAGGCCGTTTAAAAGGGTAAGCGATGTCCGAAAATGCTTCAAGCCCTTGGCACTGGACTTCACAAATAGTGGCAAAACCAAAACTTACGAGTTGCCTCCTGAAGCTTATCTAATCATTTCAGTAAGCCTCACTTTTCTTGTTTTATCTTATGGATTCTATGTTTATACTCTACAAATATCACTCTGTTATATACAAAACTAAACGAATGTGTTCTTTCAGTCCAAGGGGAATGTTTGCTTGGGAATTCTAAATGGCTCTGAAGTTGGGCTTCAAAATTATAATATCATTGGAGGTAAGTTTTCCACGTATATGTGATTAAATATTGCACTAGTTTAAAAATTACATATTTAAAAAATAGTAGTGATTTTGGTTACTTTATTTTATGTCACTTCTGTGTCTGTGCATTCTATAATTATTTGATAATTAATAACCGACAGTGACATTGGAAAAAAGAAACTAAAACAGAAGTCATATTTATAGTACATTTTCTATTAGTGCTATAAAAAAGGAAAATTAACCTTATTTGCAATCTTTCAGAACCCATTTGATTTCTCTCTCTAAAATTTTGATCTCTTGTCACTTCCGCAGACGTATCAATGCAAGATAAGATGGTG